>PISW01005120.1:0-143233 GCA_004023785.1 Mungos mungo
ATAGGAAAGGTACTCACAGCCCTGAATATCTATACCACCTATTGTAATGCCCAACAAAACAACTAGAAAATAGAATTTTTATTAAAAAGATCCCAGTCATAAAATACCAGTGACAAGACTGAACAGGAAATCTGAAAAATCTATACGAAGAAAATGACAAATCCATATTGAGAAACACACAAAGACATAAAGGGAGGGCACGTCATCTGTTGGCCTTGGACGGAAGACTCGATATTGTAGGGATGTCGACTTCCCTCAAGTACGTTTCAAGTTTCAAGTTTAATGAGAGTCCAACAAGCGATCTCTGAAATATCGAGTCCCATTCGTTGTATCTGGAAGAATAAAAAATCAAAATAGGTTGAAAAATAAGAGTCATTTAAAAAATTCTTCTAATGTTTATTTATTTTTGAAAGAGAGAGAGAGAGGGAGAGAATGAGCAGGGGAGGGACAGAGAGAGACACACACAGAATCTGAAGGAGGCTCCAGGCTCTGGGCTGTCAGCACAGAGCTCAACGCGGGGCTGGAACTGACGAGCCATGGGATCATGACCTGAGCCAAAGTCAGACACCCAACCAACGGAGACACCCAGGTTGCCCAAGAGTCATTTTTTAAAAAGAATAATTCTGGGGCCCTGGGTGGCTCAGTCGGTTAAGCATCCGGCTTTGGCTCAGGTCATGATCTCGCGGTTCGTGGGTTCGAGTCCCGCGTCAGGCTCTGTGCTGACAGCTCAGAGCCTGAAGCCTGTTTCAGATTCTGTGTCTCCCTCTCTCTCTGCCCCTCCCTCACTTGTGCTCTCTCTGTCTCAAAAATAAAAAATAAACTATATTTAAAAAAAAAGAATAATTCTATGTGTGAAGGAAAATAACACCTGTCCCGGCACATTTTAGAACATACTATAAAGCCAAAAAATCAGAACAGAGGGGTAAGGATGGAAGAAATGGCAAAAAAAAAAAAAAAAAAAGATTAAAAACCCCCCACAAAACCACAACTAGCCCAGACACAGTCCTTATCACACACAGGTGTCAGTACATGCTAAAGAGAGCAGCACAGGGGCACCTGGGTAGCTCAGTCGGTTAAATGTCCGACTTAGCTCAGTTCATGTTCTCATGATTCGTGGGTTCGAGCTCCACATCGGACTCTGTGCTGACAGCTAGCTCAGAGCCTGGAACCTGTCTTCAGATTCTGTGTCTCCCTCTCTCTCTCTCTGACCCTCCCCTGCTCACACTGTCTCTCTCTCTCTCTCAAAAAAAAAAAAAAAACAAACCCAAAAACAAAAACATAAAGATAGCAGCACAGATCACCAGGTAAAGAAAGAATGGTTCAACAGGAAGGCTAGTACAATTGGCCAGCCATCTGGAAAAAACTTAAGTCAGAGCCTGCCTCTCGCTATATATAAAATAAATTTCTGATGGAGCAAAGAGTTAAAAAAAAAATGAGCCCATCAAAATTAAAAGAGGGCATCTAGGTGGCTCAGTCGGTTAAGCATCTGATTTGGGCACAGGTCACGCTCTCACAAATCATGAGCTCGGGCCCTTCATCAGGCTCTGTGCTGACAGCTCAGAGCCTGGAGCCTGCTTTGGATTCTGTGTCTCCCTCTCTCTCTGCCCCTTCCCAGCTCATGCTCTCTCTCTTTCTCTCAAAAAAATGAATAAACGTTAAAAAAAATTTTTTTTAATTAAAAGAAAATCTAAATGACTATTTTTCTACATTGCTTTTACATTTTACCCTTTTGTTCGAAAGTCGCAAAATTAGTCCAGAATCCTCAGGGACCCATCTCCTAGCTCTCCCCAGTACAGCTTCTTAGGTAACTGTGGTGCATTTTCAAAACCAGGAAGCTGAAATTGGTACAATACTATTAACAAACCACAGAACTTACTTGGATGAGGACACATTCAACAGTAAAAAATACAATACCATTTATTTTTTTAATGTTTATTTACTTTGAGAGAGAGTGCGAGTGGGGAAGAGGGGCAGAGAGAGAGAGAGAGAGAAAGAGAATCTTAAGCAGGCTCCAAGCTCAGCATGGAGGGCCCAATCGCACAACCCTGGGATCATGACCTCAGCTGAAATCAAGAGTTAGATACTCAATCGACTGAGCCACCCAGGTGTTCCCAGATTTTTTCTTTTTAATTTTTTCAAAACTTTTTGAATGTTTTATTTATATTTGAGAGAGAGAGAAAGAGAGGGAGACAGCATGAGCAGGGGAGGGTCAGAGAGAGAGGGAGACACAGAATCTGAAGCAGGCTCCAGGCTCTGAGCTAGCGGTCAGCACAGAGCCCGACCCGGGCTCGAACCCACAAACAGCCAGATCATGACCTGAGCCGAACTTGGATGCTTAACCGACTGAGCCACCCAGGCGCCCGTTTTTAAATTTTTTCCTAAGTTTATTCGTTTATTTTGAGAGAGACAGCAAATGGGGTAGGGATAGAGAGAGAGGGGGAAGAGAGGGGGGAGAGAGAGAACCCCAAGCAGTCTCTGCATTGTTGGTGCAGAGCCTGATGCAGGGCTCGAACCCACAAACTGTGAGATCATGACCAGAGCTGAAATCAAGAGTTGGACACTGAACCACCCAAGTGTCCCTAGATTTTCTAATGGCATAGAAAACTGTTAATAGGAAACAGGAAATGCAAGATAAAGAATGATGTACACGTACTCCAATATTAATGATTGTGTGTGTGTCCGGTACATCTATATCTTTACCTGTACCCGTATCCGTGTCTAGAAGGAAATATACCACCGTGTGAACAGTACTTATCTCTGAGTCATTGGATGCTTTTCTGTATTTCCCATCCCTTTTAAAAATAATGAGCAGCTATCACTTTTATTTTTATTTTTTTAAATTTTCTTTTTTTAATATTTTATTTATTTTTGATACAGAGAGAGACAGAGCATGAGAGGGGGAGGGACAGAGAGAGGAGGAGACACAGAACCAGAAGCAGGCTCCAGGCTCTGAGCTGTCAGCACAGAGCCTGATGCGGGGCTCGAACTCATGAACGTGAGATTTGACCTGAGCTGAAGTCAGATGCTTAACCGACTGAGCCACCAGGCGCCCCTATCACTTTTATATTACTATTTTTCGATGGCTTTACTGAAGTATAATTTAATCATCATAAAATATACCCCACCTTTATATTATTTTTAAATTACTATATTATCTGTCCACTTAAAAACAAATGTGTACTTAGAAAATAGAAATTATTTAAAACTACAAACAAGTCTAGACAATATCAGTTAGGATGCCACCAGTGAAACAGAAAAAAATACACCAGTATGTATGTGCATATGTATATTTTATGTATACACACACACACACACACACACACACAAATACCACTGAATCATATACTTTAAATGGGTGAATTGTATGGTATGTGAATTCTATCTTAATAAAGCCATTACCAAAAAGTTCCCGGCTCTGCCCCTCACAAGCTGTGAGAGCTGGAAGAGGGACCTCAGGCCTCTGCCTCAGTTTCCTTATCGTGAACGGCGATTGTGACCGCGGGGACCTCATGAGCTCGTTGTTTATCAGTGAGAGAGTTACTTCGCTGTTTAGCACAGTGCTTGATACACCTGGAGCCCTTGGTAAATAGCAATAACATGGAACGTTCTCCGAGCTGGGCACCAGCACTGGGCACTGCGCTAGGCACGTTCCTCTGTGACATCAGCACTCCTCCAGGCACTGGTGTGTGCGGACTGTGCAGAGGAGGGGACGCGGCCTGGAGCAGGCCAGCCCAGGAGACTCTAAGGGATGGGGAGGGTATGGGGCTGGAAGAGGGTATTTCTGATGCCCCAGTTTGGGTTCGGAGCCCTCAGACAACTCTGGTATTCATGCAGTTTTGCCTTTATGTTTGCCCGGATTTTTTTTTTAATTACTCGGACCCACTTTATTTTAGAAGATGTGCCTGCACAGCCTGAAGCTAAGTTTCATCCGAGTCCCCACCTCCTTCCAGGTTGCTTCTGTCCTTTTCTCTTGCTTAGGATATTTTCCAAGGTATAAAATGCCCCCAGAGGAAGGTTGCATGAGGCCTGGCAAGCGCCAGGCGTTCAGAGAACAGGGTCAGGCCGTTGGAAGGGGGATTCAGACTCGCTCAGCCCCCTCCTCACTGGTGGGGACCTCGCCTCAGCCTCAACATAGAAAATGCACAGATTATGATAATATTTACTTGCCGTGGGATGTTGAGAGGCTTAAGGCTTCAGACGGTGGAGTGGCGCTCCCTGGAGCCCCCCCTGGCAGGGTGATGGCAGTCTGGGGCAGCAAGTACAGCCACTAAAAGAAAAGTCACGTCTAGCAGGGACATGGGCTGGGCCCAGAAGCGGGGCTCGGCCCAGGAGGAGGGGGAAGGAGGGCAGTGGGACCCATCTACCAGCAGCACCCCCACCTGCAGGGTGGATGGGTGGGGGGCTGATTCTTCTACCCAGCACAAGGCCTCCCTTCCCCAACTACGCCACAGGGGGTGGGGCCTGCTCTGTCCAGCAGAGGCAATGAGAAGAGTCCTCTAGGGCAGTGACCCACGGGAATGCAGTGTGAGCCCATACGTAATTCTATTTTATTTTATTTTTTTAATGTTTTTTAAATTTATTTTTGAGAGACAGAGAGAGACAGTGCCAGCAGGGTAGAGTCAGAGAGAGAGAGATACACAACCTGAAGCAAGCTTCAGGATCTGAGCTAGCTGTCAGCACAGAGCCCAATGCAGGGCTCGAACCCACAAACCTTGAGATCATGACCTGAGCCAAAGCCGGATGCTTAACCGACTGAGCCACCCAGGCGCCCCAACTGTACGTAATTCTAAAGTTCCTAATATTGACATTTGAAAAAAAGAAATTGAAGAAGTTGATTTTAATCATATCCTTAATCTCATGTATTGAAATGTGGATCATTTCAGCATGTCATCAATATAAAAGTTGTTAGGAAAGAAATTAAATTCTCTTTGCACTGAATCTTGGAAATGGGTGGATTTTAGACACCCAGCTCATCTCAGTTCTGAGTGCCGACATTTCCAGTGCGGTATGGGCTCTGAGCTGCTGCTGTAACACGTTATCACGGTCTCATTGGTTCAAAACAGCATAAATTCATCATTTTCTGATTCCGGACACCTGAAGTCTTGAAATCAGTCTTATGGGGCTTTTAAAATCAGGCTGTCATCAGGCCTGGGTTTCCACGGAGACCCCAGGAGAATTCCTTCTTTGTCTTTTCCAGCTACTGGGGGCCACCAGTATGCCATCCACCTGTCCCTTCCTCCGCCTTCAAAGGGCATCCTCCCAACCCCTGCTTTCGTGGACCCCTCTTCTCCCCGCTGCTTTGGTGGTCGGTTGCTTTGCCTTCCCTGACTCTGACTCCCTTGACTCCCACCTCGGAGCATTCTTGTGATCATATTGGGTCCACCCAGATGACCCATAACCTCTCTGTCCCAAGATCCTTAATCACACCTGCAAAGTCCCTTTGCCACGTAAGGCAGCATATGCACGTTTCGGGGATTAAGATGTGGACGTCTGGGCCGATCTCCTAGCTTCACGGTGCAGCCCAGCCACGAACACGCCGTGGGGCCCTGGGCAGGTCATTTCATGTCCCTGCTTGACTGTACTTGCCTCGTGCATAAGATGGGGCTCATAATGACCACGCTTGAGAAAGTGCACCAAGTTGCCGGGTATGTAAGTGCTTATTTAACTGCAAGAGGGGTGGCTACACACCGGCAGGCTGGTGGCCAGGGCTGTCCCATGCCGGGACACCTGACTGCTTGGAGGGTCCTCGGAGGTGCAGTGCAGTGGCCTCATTTTACGCATGAGAAAATTGAGCCCCAGAGCCGGAAAAGGCTTGCAAAAGGTTCCTAGTGATTTGGCAACTGAGCCAGGGAGGGGGTCCAGAGGGAACACTTCCCATCTGTGTCACGCCGCCCGACCCCTATGTGGCACAGTGTCCTCACCTGTAATATGCAAATAGTAACAGGCCCTTGTGAAGGTCAAAGAGGTCCAGGTTTGGGCGTGCTCTGGGCACAGAGGGCTGTGTGAAGGGAAGTGTCGATGCCACCCGGGCACGGGTGGTAAGCATCTCTCCAGGGCAAAGGCAGCAGTGCCCTCTGCCTCCCTGGCTTGCCAGCCTCTGGAAACTTGGGAGGACCTCAGGGAGCCTGCTGGGCACCCTCACAAGCTCTTCCTGTCTTTCTGTCTGTTCCCCTCTCCCTTTTCTAGAACCAAGTCTGGGGAGCAGCAGGAGGCTGACTTTCTCCTTGTGGACAAGGGGTCTGCGGCCCTTTCCTGGTAAGTGACCTCCCCAAGGCTCAGGCCTCACCGAGCTCTGCTCCTCCTGTGGGCTGTGGTTTGGTTGGGGGCAGGGGACAAGTGCTCTTTGAGGCCGGGGGCTCTCGTTCTAGCTCTCCCCATAGCTTGCCCTGGCTTCTCTGTGCCCGCCGAACAATGGGTGGCTGGGGTTTAGATCAGAGGTATTCGCATTCCGGGACTCCCTCCACTGTCTTTCTGGGGCGCTGAGAGATAGCCTATTCCGGAGCCAAACTCTCCCCTGAACCAGTGGGCGGGGCCGGCCAGCTGGCGGGAGCCAATGAGAGAGGCAGGGGTGGAGCAGGAATCCCAAGGTGACTGGGGTCTGTGTCAGGTTCCCCCTCCAGACCAGGGTTCCAGCTCCATTTCAAACTTGGGGCGGGGCAGGGCTGTCCTTTGGAGCTGCAGGGAGACCCCCGGGCCAGAAGGAGGGGTGGGCATGGGTGGTGAGGCTCTGAAAACACCTGACAGCAGCTCAGAAAGGAACGCTCTGGATATTATCAACCTACCCCGCTCGCTAGGCAGGTTCCATGCCTGTGGGAGCAAGAGGTGCGTGTCCTCCCTTGGGGTTCTGGAGATGCAGGACTTTGCCCAGGAGAGAGACTGTGGTCCTGCTCTCCTCAGGTTTCAGTGTCACTTTGTAGGTGGGGTCTGAGGCCCACCAGGGGGAAGGGGCTGGTCTAAAGTCATTTGTTGATTTGGAGGCAGAGGCAGAGAGGAGTTATGGCTTCAACTGATGGACCCTCCGGAGGCTGGAGGCCGAGGGTCAAGACGATAATAGGCATTGCAGTAGTAATACGGGGTGCCATTCGTGAAGTGCATGCCATGTGTCACCATGTCCTTGCCACATGTTGGCTTCACTTCATCCCACAATGTCCCTATGAGGTCAGAGTTTATTATCATCATTTCACATATGGGGAAACTGAGGCACAGAGATGTTAACTAACGCGCCCAAGGACGCATGGCTACTAAATGACAGAGCCATGGTTTGAATTGGACTGTTGGACTCCAACACGTGGACTCCAGACCAAATGCAAGTGTGAGGCTTGGGGAGACAGCCTTCAGTGACTGGTCCTCCTTGACCCATTGCTGAGGGGCTCCAGCTCGTGTGCTGTGGGGTGGCCCTATAAGGGCAGATGGGGCCAGAGCCGTGGGGTCTCCTCAAGAAGCAGGGGCCAGGACTGGGAGAAGATACCACCGAAGATTCCCACAGGGAGAGGGCCTCTCACAGTCAGACTCTGTGCTCAGAATCCCACAGTGTTGGAGGCCTAGAACCATCGCCAACCACCTGCCACTGCGCAGATGGGGAACGTGAGTCAGAGATGGCAGGGGGCTGGTCCAAGACCCCGCGGCAAGAGTACGGGGTCCCGAATAGGCTCAACACTGGGCACTGTGATGGTCTTGGGGGTTCAGAGTGTCCTCATTATCCCATCCCCCGACCCCCAGAGCCGTGGGAGGACAAGCTGCAGTGGAGGGGGCTTTCTCCCCCACTGTCCCAAATGCTTGAGACGCAGATGGCTTCCATTCTAGTGCTGGCCCTGGGATTTCCTGACAGGTGGGGCTGAGCCTGTGGTGGAAGTGGGGACAGAAATCCATTGTTTTCCAGAAAGAGAATCTTCAGTATCCGCACCAACAAGCTACTGGGCGCAGGGGGAAGGGTCTGCGGCAGAAGACGAGGGCCCAGGTGGGCTCCGCCTCTCAGCAGCTGGGTGCCCCCGAGTCGCTTTTCTTGTCTGAGCTTGTTTTCATCTGTACGTGGAGAACAGAGACTGCGCTAGTACCAGAGCTCAGCGTGCTGCCCCAGAGCGTGGGGACAGGGTCGGAATGGCAGGTGGGGAGGGATGATGGCTCAGGCCACCACCCGTGCCCCCGGCCCGAGTGCTCTGGATGTCCCTGCCTGGACGGTGGCAGCCCTATCAGCTGTGACAACATCAGCACCGTGAACCCGGCTTTTCTGAGGAGGAAAATGCTGTGAGATGAGCAGGGATTGAGGAGGGGACCCGAAAAGGAAGAACAGGGCATCATTCTGCCTCGTGGCCCAGCTGAGTGTAATACCCCCTTCCTGGAAGGGTCCCCCAGAGTCTGGGCCACTTGAATGTGCTTTGCTTAAACAAACACACACATGTCCCAGTGCCGAGGTGGCATATGAGATCCAGCTCCTGGCAAAGGGTCACTGGCACAGCAGTGGCTCCCCTGACGTCATCCTTCTTCCTCACGGCCAGAATCGTTCCACCCTTGTGGTCTCTGGGTGTGGGCATCTCCTCTGGAGGAGAAGGGCTGGCAGTGGCTCCAGAAGACCCCCTTCTCATTTGTTGGGCCCTCCCCCAAAGCTCCGGCGAGGATGTGGGGGCAGAAACCTGCCTATCAGCTGTGTGTCCTTGGGGAACCTGCCTGGCCTCTCTGAACTTGTAACTTCATCTATACAGTGAAGAAAATGATATCTTCCTCCCAGGCCAGTTATCAATATTAAGCATGGTCCTTGCAAGTAAAGCCAAGTAAAGTAGGTGCTCAAGAAATAAGTTGTCGTCATTTTGTTACGGCTATTTAAAAAATCAGCTTGTGGTCCGCACAGAATTAAAACTGGATCTCGCCCTTCTGTGCCATTTCCACAACATTACGTAATCAAGTCACTGGACTGTAGGGTTTGGATCTGGCATAGACTGATCTGGGTCTAAGTTCTGGTTCCTGGCCCTTGGTGACCTTGAATGAGTGATTTTTTACCCCTCAGCTTGGGTTTCCTCCTCCATAAAACTGAGGAGAGAACCACACTTCCTCATGGGGTTTTATGCAAGGTTCCTGAAGCGACGCACGCCAGCCCTCAGCACAGAGTCTGTTGTCCGGCAGGGCCCTCCATGGCTGTTGGGGACCCTTGCCTCTGCTTTTATCGGACCGGACTCCGCAGTGGACAAAGCTAGTGTTTTCTGTGACCCTGGCACCCTGGCCACGACACTGGGGCCTTAGAATTTTCACCCATGTGGCATAAGTGGAAACTGAGGCGGGGCCAGTGTCTGCTCTTGAGCTCAGCAGGGAAGCAGGGGCCAGTGGGGGGGAGCGCGTCCTGTTTGCTCTGCTGGGGTTCAGTTGTTGAAGGCAGAGGACGTATCCCTGTCCCCAGGCCCAGGCTGTGGGCCTAAGGTCCCCCCCACCAGCTTCTGGACGTGTTGTGTCTTCAGACCCACAAAGCCAATCCTCTCCTGGGACTTCCCCGGGAGCCCTGCTGGCACTCAATGCAGGAGAGAGGAATCTAGAACTTTAGTTGGGGCTCACCCCTCAGGAGCACAACCTCATGCGGGTCATTCCCCTTCTCTGTGCCTCTGTTTCTCCATCTGAGTGTGAATCACATCAAAGGTGTGAATCCCTGTTCTAAAACTTACCTGGAGTGGCCTTGAGTAAGTTTCTTCCCTTTTTAAAATTTCTGTGCCTTTCCCTATAAAAAGAGGCTAATGGTAGAATGTTACAATGGGATGTTAATGAAAACAGGAGGGCATAAAGCTGTAACTGGTGTGATTTTCATCGCATTTTTAAGTCTATGCGTGTATTTGTAACCATTGTTTCAAAAAAGGCAAAGAAAGGGGCGCCTGGGTGGCTCAGTCATTTGGGCCTCCGACTTCGGTTCAGGTTGTGATCTCATATTCATGGGTTTGAGCCCCACGTCAGGCTCTGTGCTGACAGCTCAGAGCCTGGAGCCTGTCTTCGGATTCTGTGTCTCCCTGTCTCTCTGCCCCTCCCCCTCTCATGCTCTGTCTTTCTCTGTCTCAAAAAAAAAAGGCAAAGAAAATTTACTAAAACGTCCCTAGTCCCTCTGGACACTAGGCTCACAGGTGATTTTTACTTCCTTTGTAGTTTTTTTCTAGTTTTTTTTTTTTTTTTTTTTTTTTTTACAATGAGTGTGTGTCTCTTCCAGTAAGAAATGAGCAACTAAAGACCTACAAATTAGCTGTCCCTACTGTTCAGGGTTGTCAGAGAACCACAGCGAGGAGACGGCTGGTGAGCCCCCAGCCGTGGGCGAATGTTCTGGGTGCTGACCGTGCTCACCCTCTCCTCCCAGGGGCGCTGAGGGTCGGCATCAGATGTGCCCACAGGGCTGGCTCCTGTGGTTGGCAGCAAAGGGATTCTCTCGAGGCCTCCCATGGGGATGTGACCTCATCACGGCAGAAGACACAGACTTCAGCCAAAAGGAAGCTTGAAGAGGAAGGAAAATAACGGGAAACCAAAGATCTGACTTCTACTTCCAGCTGCCTCCCCCTCCCCTGCTCCCACTTGACCTTGCAAGGCACCTGGCTTCTCGGCCGCGGCTTCCCAATCTTTAGGACGGGGTTACACGGTGGCCACCTCACGAAGGAGCTGTGGGGACCCAATAAACCGAACCTGTGGCTTGGTCTCCATCTTGCCTTCCCTCCCCTGGAACCCCAAGAGGGGTGAGGTGACAAGTGTTTGGGGCGCTAATCTCAGGGCTTTGCTGGAAAACACACGGGTGAATGGTTTTAAAAATTGTCTCAGCCCAAAGGATCACCTGCAGGCAATACGAGACGCCCCCCACCCCCAACTTCCTGGTGCTGCTCCTTTCAGGCTGCTCCCCACCTCCGTGTCTTTCCCCTCCCCCACACCTCTATCCTCTGCACCTCAAAATACGTTAAGGCTGAGTTTCAGTGTCACCTCTTCCATGAAGCCCTCCCTCCCTGCTTCATGCAATGGACCTGGGATCCTGTGCCTTATCTGAGCTGCACTTTCACAGCAGTTTCAGTGATCTACTTATGCACCTGCTTCCTCCCCTGAACTGGGAGCGGAGGGTGCACATCCTGACCTTTCCTCCCTAGTCTCTGGCCAGGGAAGGACAGGCAGGCCTCAGTGAGGCTTTGCGGAAACGGTGGCTGGGGCTCGCCCTGCCAGAAGCGAGGATGTGTCTCTTCCCATCAGAAACAAGGGAGCAGAGGCAAGAAAAGTAGTTGTCTTCAGTATTTGCTTGTCCTCAATCCCGTCGGCTCAGCACCTAGGGGATTGGGCTGAAGATGTCATTCGCCAGGACACCGGTGCTGAAGCAGGAAGTCCCCAGAACTTGCAGGGACAGACTTTTACGTGTTACTTCCACTTGTTGAGGGGAAGCCGGGAAGTCTCCGTTACTACCTGGCTGCCCACCGTCAGGGGCAAGAGAAGGAAGCCTGACGCGCTCACGCATGGCAAAGGGCCGTTGCCCATGCAAAGCACTAGTGCTTCCTTGCTGTGTTTGGGCCTCACGATACGCCATGAGCTGGGCAGGGCCAGCGAAAGTACTACCCCCCATTTTCAAATAAAGAGGCTCAGGCGTCGTAGGGTACCAGGTTTGGGCCCAGGTTGGTGTGTATGGGGCACAGCCGGGCGCTTCTGTGTGGCATCCCCTTGGAGCTCTCAGAGCCCAGCTGGGCCAGTTCTCTCCAGGAGAGAGAAGAGAAGCCTGAGGACAAGAGGGGACACTCCTGGGTGTCATCTGTCAAACTGACCGCACCCCCCAGGTCTCAGCACCGGTCTTTTCCAACTCGGTGCAGCTAAAACCAACTCCCACAGCCATGCACTTCCGGAAAGCCTCAACAGAAATGTACAAAAATCTCTTTGTTGCGTTTTATACATATTTAAAAGGACAACCTCTGCTCAGTGGCTCGGAGGACCCGATCAGTCAACTGAAAGAAGGAAATACTTTGCTTAGTTAGGTGATGTGAGATGCAGGCAAGTGCGAAGGTGGCAAGGCCAGCAAGGGAAGGAGAGCAGAGTGTCCGTGGCCCCTCCTTCTCCACGTTTCTGCTGGCTGCTCCTGGGAGCTGAGCGACCTGCTTGCACCCCGAGGAGCTGAAGGGACTCCTGCCGGCATGGGCGCTGGACGCAGGGCCCGCGTGGCCCCCACGTGGCGGGGACCGGAGCTGCCAGCTGGGCCCACCTGGGGGTATTGAAGAGGGGTCAGGAGCCTGGCGGACATGAGGCTCCTAGATGTTTCCAGAACCCCCTGCAAATCCTAGGCCTCTTCTGGGCGAGAGGCCCAGAACTGGAGGCGCTCTGGACTGGAAGGAACGTGAAGGTCTTCAATCCAAGCCCCAACTTGACGGCTTCCCTGCCCGGGGCTGAGATCTTCCTGTCCAGAGAGCTCACCTACGCCCACCCTCCACACCGCAGGCCTGGGCCCTAGTCCCTCCCTCCCCTGCTCACAGTCCGCCTCAACCTTCGGGGCTGGAGTGGCTCCCAGGCCTCCAGGGTTGCATGGTCAGTGCAGAGGGCAACAACGATCCTGCCGCCCTTGGGGCCGCAGCCCAAGGCCCCCCGCCTAAGCTGATGGCCAGTCTGTCAGTCCCGCTCAGATCCTGCCAGCCCTGCCCAACGTCATGTCCTGGGGTCTTGGGCGCCAAGGGCAGGACCTCAGTCATCGTACTAACTCCCCAGGGGTCCTCGCTCAGGAGTCGGTGTGGCTGGGACAGCCCTGCCCGTCCTAGGTGCTCGTCTCCACGATGCACTTGAGGAACATGGTGTCGTCCTTCACGTAGGCGTGCCTGGGCGACTGCAGCCTGCTGAGGGGGAAGAAGAGCGGACAGCCACTGGCCACGTTGGTCTCGCTCTGGGGCCGCTGGAAGGACGCGGAGCTCAGGTCGGGCCGGAAGGCGTCAATGGCGTGCTCACGGTTGTTCTGGTCGAGCAGCATGAAGGTGACCTGTGCGGCAGGGGGCAGGTGGGAGGTCAGGCCCTGGGAGCCCTGCACAGCCCCTCTGCCCCTGAGCTCAGGCTGACTAGGAGTTAAAGAAACAACGCGAGTACCACATCTGGTGTGTGTGTGGCAAGACCTGGGGAATGGAAGCCTCCGGTTCCTGAGAAGTCTTCAAGGGTTGCCCAGTGAGTGGGGATCAGAGGTCCTATCCAACAGGAAGGGGGCGGAATTCAGAGCTACGGTCAGTTTTGGTTGGTGGTCCGGGTGCTAAAGGTGGGACCAAGCGCTGACAAGGAGGCCGGACTCCGTGACCTCTAGCGCCCCTTCCTGCTCGGAAGTTGATCCATCAGCTACAACTGGAACTTTCCGGGGCAAGTCTGGGGGGCAAGAACACACTGGCCTTCTGCAGGGGGCTGTCAGTCAATGCCCTGAAACGTGAATGGAGTTTCTGGGACACACAGATATGTGGACCCCAAGAAGCCGATGATCTAAGTGTGACAGCCCCCCGCCTTCTCCTGCACATGTCACTGAAATGCCCATTGCCTACCACAGTGGTTCTCAAATTGGGCTGAGCTTTATTTATTTTAAAATGTTGATTTAGGGGCACCCGGGTGGCTCAGTTGGTTAAGCGGCTGACTTCGGCTCAGGTCATGATCTCACGGTTCGTAGGTTCAAGCCCCGCATTGGGCTCTGTGCTGATAGCCCAGAGCCTGGAGCCTGTCTTCAGATTCTGTGTCTCCCTCTCTCTCTGCCCCTCCCTTGCTTACACTGTCTCTCTCTCTCTCTCTCTCTCTCTAAAAAATAAGTAAAACATTAAAAATGTTGATTTATTTATTTGGGGGGTTGGGGGGGGAAGAATCCCAAGCAGGCTCCTTGATGTCAGTGTGGAGCCCGG
Source organism: Mungos mungo (assembly GCA_004023785.1). Taxonomy (NCBI): domain Eukaryota; kingdom Metazoa; phylum Chordata; class Mammalia; order Carnivora; family Herpestidae; genus Mungos; species Mungos mungo. The sequence goes on from PISW01005120.1 coordinate 13,833, forward strand.
TGTGGAGCTGCAACTCACAAACTGTGAGACCATGACCTGCCCCGAAAGCAAGAGTGGGACACGTGCCCGACCGAGCCCCCCAGGCGCCGCTGGCTGTACTTTAGAATGCCCTGGGAAAGCTTTAAAATCCCTGATGCTCGGGCCTCACCATCTGCAGCAGTGAGACCCGGCCGTTGGTATTTTAAAACTCTCCCTGACAGCGATGGGAACCACCGACCTGCTGACTGAGTCATATCCAGATGGCTGTGGCGTCCCCACCCCTGCCCCACCTGGTTTCCCTCGGCTCCCTCCGCCCTCGCTGAGGTTGGTGCTGTCGACCCCACCCCTTCCTTACCCGTCAGCCTCCCCATTGCTGTTCACCTGCAGGGAATGCCTAGCCTCCCCCGACCTCCCCTCTCCTAGCCTCCTTCTAAATATTTTTAATAGGCTTTATTATTTTTAGAGCAGTTTGCATAGCAAAAGCGAGTGGAAAATGTAAAGATTTCCCACATACCCTCTGCTCCCCCCAGCCTCCCCCTACCCAGTCAGCACCCACACCAGAGTGGTACATTTGCTGACGACCCTATACCAACACATCCCAATCACTCAGAGGCCACAGTTGACCTCCGGGTTCACCCCGGTGCCGTCCGCGCCTCCTCTGGGTTCACACAAACCTACCATGACGTGGATCCTGAACGACAGTGCACAGAATAGTTTCACTGCCCTAAAAAGATCTGTGCTCTGCCTCTTCATCCCTCCCTCGCCCCCACCCCTGGCAAACTATGGATATTTTCACCGTCTCCAGAGGTTTGCCTTTTCCAGGATGTCATACACTGGAATCACGCAGTCTGTAGATAAGCCCTTAGCGACCGGTTTCTTCCACTCAGTGATTTGCATTTAAGGGTCCTCTGTGTCCTTCCATGGCCTGAAGCCTCTTGTCCTTCTAGCAAGGATAATATTATCCACGCACCTACCGAAGGACATTTTGGCTACTTCCAAGTTTTGGCAATTATGACCGAAGCTGCTATGAACATCTGTGCACGGGCTTTCAAAAACAAAAGCTTTCAACTCATCTGGGCAAATACCAAGGAGTGTGGTTTTCTGGATCATATGGTAAGAGCATGTTCAGTTTTGTAACTAACTGCCAGGCTGTCTTCCAAAGTGGCCGTCCCCCATTCTGTGCTCCTGCCAGCAGAGAATGAGAGTTCTGGCTGTTCCGAGTCCTCGCCAACATTTGGTGTTGTCAGTCTTTTGGCTTGTGGCCATTCTAAGAGGCGCACAGCAGTGTGTGCCTCCTTCCCGTTTTCTGAAAATGCTGCCGCTTCAGGCCAGCCCCCCAGCACCTCCTCCAGGAAGTTCTCCTTACTCACCCACCATGTGAATTTCATTTCTGCGTGCCTGCCTGGGGAGCTGTTCTAAGCATTTTAGTCCCTGGACTCATGTTAGCCACGGATACTAGATGTGAACTCGGCTCTTGTTTTATAGAAGGTGAAATGGAAATGCAGAGAGGACCAGGAGGCAGGCTTCCCTGCCCCTGCCCGTACCTTGTTCCGAAAAGGCCAGGGCAGCAGAGCATCGTACTCCCCTCTCATGATCACGATGAAGAGGGACAGGTGGGTCCTCTTCCCCGTCCCGTCCCCATTCAGGTAGAGCCGCAGGCAGAGCTTGTAGCCGTACTTGGCAGTGTAGAAAGCTGAAATGTGGAAGCCAGAGTCAGCACAGAGGTAGCTGGAGGGCACCGCACCTGCAGATGAGGAACCTGGGACCTGCGGCCAGGCATGGCCAAGGTCAGTGGCTCACAACTAAGCAATCCGGTGCCGGAAGTCGGCACTCTTCTCCACTCTAGGGCATCAAGGAGGACCAGGCTCTCGGAGATCATCTAGCTCAGTGGTGGTCAACCAGCCGTCAGAATCACCGACGGCCGGGCCTGGAGTGCTGGGTGAGGACTGAGAATGTGTGTCTCCGAAGGGGGATGGTGATGCTGTTGGTCCCCAGACCACACTTCTGATTTAACCAACCTGCGTTTTGCATTGGGGAAACCAAGCCCAGCAAGGGGATGTGCCATGTCTGTGCCTGGGGCAGAGTCCAAACCAGGGGCCAGGAGTCCTACCTCACAGTACCGACCTCTTTCTGCTGCCTTAGGCCAAGTGGTAGGGGTCTCCTGGAGGCTGGGGGAGACCGGGGCAGCTCACGGCTCTGCCTGCCACCTCGGCGAAGGCCCCAAGGGGTGATTCATCATCTCCGAGTGATTACGCAGAGGGCCCTGTGGGCTCTCTCTGTGGGCAGCTGAAAGGGCCATCCAAGCGTGGGTGCCAGTGGCTGTCACCACGAGGGCCCCTTTGGGAGGGGCTGATGGAGGATGGGGGAGGCAGGCAGAAAGAGGTGGAGGAGGGATGGACCGACTCCTCTGTCCCCTTACATTTTGGTAACACAGGAAGCCAGCTGCTTGCGTTTTTCCCCCCTCTTTGGAAAGTGAGGAAAAAAGGCCTACGTGGAAGAGATGAGACCACCCCAGGAAAGGGGCTGCTCCTGAGGAAAGGGGCCCGGCTTTGGGAGCCAGCCCTGCTCTGCGCTGTGGGGCAAAGGCCAATGTCTCTCTTTCTCCCAGCCCTGTTAGTCGTGGGTGCATCAGAGGAGCTGATGAACAGGAAAGCTATGAAGCTGGGGCAAATGTGAGAGTCTGTTAGGATTGTAATTGGCAGAGGGGCACCAGGGTGGCTCGGTCTGTTAAGCGTCCGACTTCTGCTCAGGTCATGATCTCATGGTTCCTGAGTTCGAGCCCCGTGTGGGGCTCTGTGCTGACAGCTCAGAGCCTGGAGCCTGCTTCTGATTCTGTGTCTCCCTCTCTCTGTCTGCCCCTCCCCTGCTCATGCTCTGTTTCTGTCTCTCTCTCAAAAATAAATAAACATTAAAAAATTTTTTAAATCCATAATAAGGCTGTAACTTGCCGAAACCTTCCTAATGATCCATGCCCTTACTTAGATGCATGGGTGTTAGGTGTGAGGAAAAGCACACAGGTCTGAGAATTTTATGCACAACTATACACATCATTACAGAAATGGATACCAGGTAATCAAGAGAAATATCTACTGAGTAACTAGACCGGCCCAGGGGCCCCAGAAATGAATGAGGAGCTTCCAGATTTACAAAGCACTCACTCACGTGCTACCCACAACCTACAAAAGCATGTTTTACCTAACTCTCCACTGGCCTTAACTCAGGCCCCTGGCTCTCTGACGGCAGGGTCCTGGGGCATGCGCCTGCAGAAGGCATCCTCTGTGCCCCTCGCGTGTCCCCGAGCTCTGGCTCAAGCACTCTCTCACACCCCACATCCACACGAAGTAGGTGACAATCTTATTCCTATTTGCAGAATGCAACTGATCTCAGGGAGGCAGAGGGTGTGCCCGGGGTCAGAGAGCCCACGCTCCTTGTGGCTGGGCGGGGAGCCTGCCCCCTCCACGGTCCCGGTGTGGTCACGGCACGGCAGTCACAGAGTCGGCTGCTGTCCCTGCTTGCTTCCTGGGTCCAGGAGAGTCTGCCCCTCCCTGCTGGTCTGTGCAACCCCCCGGGGAGCTGGTACCTGGAGAGAAGAGGCTGATGGTCCGGCCACAGGCTGACTCATGGCAGCGCCTGGTGACATTGGTGATCTTCCAGAGGAAGGTGCCATCGAAGGAGGCCTCCTCCATGAGGCGGAGGCTCTGCTCCAGTTTGCCCAGGGCCTGGTCTTTCTGGGCCAGGGTCTGCTGCAACTCCATCACCTGAGGGGGAAGGCCGTTCAGCCAGGGACACCGGAACACAGTTTGGGGATGGGGAGGGGACAGATCTGTTCCGCACACGCCTTGCTGACCATGCCTGCCTGCCGGGTCTGTCTCTGTTGGTGCTGGAATTCCTCTGCCTTTCTTCTCCGCTGGCCACCTCTATGCATCAGGAATCTGATCGCATGGCCCTTCTTCTGGAAGCCTCTAATGACTGCCCTCGCTCAGCGGGTCCCTCACCTGTGTTCTCCGGAGCCCTCGCAGCAGTTTTATAAGATCTGTCTTTCCGCCCTTCCTACCAGACAGATGGTTCCTCCTAATGGAGGCTGGGCCCGTGCTCGTCTCCTCTCCGTGTCCGGCCTTGCAAAGCCCCCGGCACGTGAGGGCAGAGCCAGGAACGTGACTGAGGAACTGAAGACATGCGCGCGCGGAGCCCCCCTTCTAACTGGGGCAAGAGTTACAGAAAGACAGGTTTTACTCGGTCACTTGAACCCAGTGTCTTGCTTTTCTGGTGGGTTCCCTGGCTGATGTTTGAAAAAATACAGATTTATTCTTGGGTGTGCTCAGGTAGGGAAGGGAGGAATGGAGGTGCGCATCCTTAAAGGAAGCGAATCCCTAATTTTAATCATGGGAAAGCTGAAATCCTGAGAGGAGAAATGACTTACTCAGACCTACCCAGCAAGTTAATGGTGGAGCTGGAACGAAAATCCAGGCTTAACTCAACTTGAGACAGTGATACAGTGTTGCTGGAACGAAAAACCCACCCCATCACACACAGAACCCCCCCTCCCCAAACCAAAACCCAACAACAACAAAAACCAAAACTAGCATGGTGACTGGTTGTATCAAGAGAAGTATAAGCTCTGGAACCAAGGAGGGCATAGTCCTGCTCAACCAAGAACTATCAGATAGGTGAATTATCTGGAGTTGGTCTGAGACCATCCCTGCGTGTAAGGGAGAATTCTCTAGAGACTGAGACAGAGTATATGAGGATAGCATGAAGCAATGTCCCCTGACGAAGGTATGGACACACTGGGAGTGTTTAGCTTCAAGAAGGAAACACTATATCTGAAGGACTTTCACGGGGACTAGAAGGCAGATTTGTTTTCTGGGCCCTGAAGTACGAGGCCAGGAACAATGCAGGGGAGACAGAGAGAGGCTGCTTTTAGTTTAGTATAAGGAAGAACTTTCTCATAGTGAAAAATGTCTACCAGTGAAATGAAATGCTTGGGAAGGGACTATCCTATCACAGAAGAAGTTCAAGCAAAGGGAAGGAGGCACACTGGATGGGGGAGTTTGACCTGGGCTATAGTTTGAGGCTCAGTGCTCTTCTAGAGGGTCTTGGAACACAGGAGAGATATTTTTGATGGGCAGGGCTGATTGCTCTGTGCAGGGAGTGTGCTTAGAAGGAAGGCGGCTGGTCCACTGTTCTAGAGACAAGATGGGGCACAGGGGACCCCCTGAGCCAGCCTTGAAGGTAAGCCTGCCTGCCCCCCCGCCCCCTCACCCCGCTCACCCTTTGCTCCAGGCTCAGGATGTGCTCACGGTCCAGCTGGCTCTGGTGGATGGAGGCTGCTAACGCCAGGTGGGAGGCCTCCACCTCCTTGTTGAGGACAGCGACGATGTTCTCGAACACACGCAACTTCTCCTCTAGCTCAGCCAGGAGCTTCTCTTTCATTAAGTGCTGCAGGGTCAGCTCCTCCTGGCTGTCAGAGCAGGGTGCCCGGTAGCAGTCAACTTCCAGGTCCCCAGCCACCTCCACGGCTGCCTGGAGCTGCAGGTCTGACAGATTCCGCTCCAGGGCCAAGGGCCCGGAGCCCAGGCCGGAGCCCAGCTGGGCCTTCCACTGTTTCATGAAAGCCAACAGCAGGTTTAGGTGGGTGGTCTGGGAGGAGACCTCATGCTCCTGCATGAGTTTTGGGCTCCCCTGTCAAGAGAACAAGGACTGGTCAGTGGAAACCAAGAAGGTTGAGGAGACCCAGGGACCAGGGGAGAGTCCTGCCACCCAACGCTGCCACAGAAAGTCAGATCCATTCACCCTGCACAAGGGAAGATACTTTGTGCCTCGAAAGAGGGATTTGAATGAGGATCCTGGTAGCAGACACGCCCAGGCAGAGCCATGCACCTCCCAGCCTCTAGAGCCACAATTGTGCCCTGCCCCTGAATGCGGTGACCATTCAGGACCATGGAGAGAGGCACGGGGGTGGGGGGAGCATTCTTCAGTGATGGTACGGGGCCCAGGTGAGACATTAAGAAGAACTTCCCTGAGTATGGGGATGATTTACTCGTGGGATTTGTTGCTCAGGGAAGTCATTAATGTAAGGGACATCCAGAAGACTAGCGTGATGTTGTGGGAAAATCTGGGAGGGGCTGAAGTGGGCAGGTCTCCTTGGTCACACCCAGATGCTTACCTTGTAGGAGCAGCCAACACCAGCAAAGGGGCACCCAACTTCAGCCTCAGCCACCTCGGGGTGATCCTGGAAACAATACCCATGTCATTAGATGTCATGTGGGTCCCAGTGGCCACCATTGCAGCTCTCAGCAAAGCACTGGGATCTGCCAGGCCATGAGCTGGACTGGCTCACATGACTTCGCACATGCTGTTCCTTCTGCCTGGCTGACTCTCTGCCACCCTCTGAGGATCAGCCCTTCCAAGACTGTCCTTCAAAACAGGACCAAGGCCTCTGCCGAGATCCTGGGCAGCGCTGCTACTCCTCCTGCTGGGGCATGTTCCACCCAGCCCTACAGTCATCATTCGCTCCGTGGCTGGCCCCTCTGGTCTGGAGGACTGTGTTCCCAGCATGGAGGGCAGTGATCCAGACAGTGGGAACATGCTGGGCTGCATGACTGAGCACCTCCCTCCTCCTGAAGCCCAGGGGAGGCCTCTGCTCCCAAGTGCACCCCTCTTTGGCAGTCCATCCTGGATCGACTGAGGCATGTCTGCCCTGCCCTGCACTGCTGTCCAGTACAGATAACGTGTGCCCTGAGGGGAGGGACACAGACAGGATTCAGTATTCAACAGCAACTTGAGAATACCCTTAACCTACTTATCAGTCTGAGGAGTTTGCAAAATGCTTTCATGATCACAATTCTGCCCAGGATCCCTAACAACACTGTGAGGAAAGCAGAATGGATTTTTTTTGTTCCCATTGTACTGATGAAGAAACTGAGGCTTACATAAGGGAAGGAATTTGCCCAGGAAGGAACAGCTAGGGAGCAGCAGAGCCACAGAGTTCTTCCCACATAGTATCACCATCTCTTATCAAAAATAAATCCATGTGAGGGGGAGCCTGGGGGGCTCAGTCAGTGAAGCATCTGACTTTGGCTCAGGTCATGATCTCACTGTTAGTGGGTTTGAGACCTGCATCAGGCTATGTGCTGACAGCTCAGAGCCTGGAGCCTGCTTCTGATTCTGTGTGTGTCTCTCTCTGCCCCTCACCCCCACTTACAAAAATAAACATTAAAAAAAAAACAACCCATGGGAGGTTGGCAGGAAATTTTTTCCAAAATATATTATCTAGAAAGGGCTTTTATCCAGAATATATAGAGAATTCTTACAAATTCAGTAACTAAGACAAACAACCTAATAAAATGAACAAAATAATGAACAGAAAAGTCACAAAAGGAGCTGACAAACCTATGAAAAGATGCTCAATATCACGCATCATCCCAGAAATGTGAATGATAACGGAGCGCCACAGTGAAGGACCACGGCCTACTCACTAGACGGCCAAAATGACAATATCAGATTTTGGTGAGGATCTGGAGGAACTTGGGAGTGCAAAATGGCACACCCAGCTTTGGAAAACTTGAGGTAAGCATATCATAAAGTTAAATCACACTTAAAAAGCAACTTTCTTTTTTTTTTTTAATTTTTTATTGTTTGTTTTTGAGAGAGAGAGACAGAGAGTGAGCAGGGGAGGAGCAGAGAGAGAGAGGGAAGCACAGAATCTGAAGCAGACTCCACACTGTGAGCACAGACCCAGATGCAGAGCTCGAGCTCAAGACATGAGATCATGACCTGAGCCGAAGTCAGATGCTTAACCAACAGAGCCCCTCAGGTGTCCCAAAAAGCAACTTTCTTAGAAACCATGCTTATAAAGTTATTGTACAACTCCACACTGCATTCCTAGGAATTTACCCAAGAGAACCTAAAACACAGGTCCCTGTGAGTATGTGAATGGTCAGAGCACCCTTATCCATAATGGCCCCAAACTGGAAGCAATCCAAACATCCATCAAGTGGTGAATGGACACACCAAGTGTGGTGTATCCACACACTGGAACGCTCTCTAGCCATCAGATGGACCAAACTAATATGTGCAACGACACAGAAGAAACTCAAAAGCATTACGGTAAGTGAAAGAAGTCAAACACAAAATACTATGCATGATTCCATCCTTAGGAAATTCTACAAAAAATAAACTCTAGCAACAGAAAGTGGATTCAGCAGCTGCCGGGGGCTGCAGCTGGGGAGACTGACGGGCTGGGTGGGGACGGGGGGAGGCACAAGGAAGGCTGTCAGGTGTGGAAACATCCAGCGTCTCCGCTGTAATGGTCACATGACTACATATTTCTCAGCATTCGTCAAACTGTACACTTGAGTGGCTTTTATTGGGCATGAATCATATCTTGATTTTCCCAAGAGCTTTTTGTTGTTTTTTAAGAAGAATAATGTCATGCGGCAGAATGAAGGGAGACTTGGATAAAAGTGGGGGGAAAGGAGAGGTCTTTTAGGCTGAGCAAATACAAGGCCACGCTAGTTATTATTCTTTAAAAGTAAAATAAACAAGAGCGGTGGGTTTAAGGAGTACGGTTGGTTTGGAGCACAGGGCGCAGCTCAGCAAAGAGCCCCCCTCCCCTGCACCCCCTGCCCCCGGGCTTCCAGCACAACTTGTTCCCAAGACGGAACGGAACACAGATGTTTCCCTGGGGCGGGGGCAGAGGACAGCTTTGGCAGAGATCGCGCTGGCTTTCTGGGGCGTGTGGTGACAGGGCCTCTCCCAGCAGGTAGCTTTCAACACTTGGGGACAATGGAGGGCCTGAGGCTCCACGTGGACCTGGTTCCTGGGTGAACGGACCAGGGTAAGCTCTTGCGCCCTACGTTTGAAGCAAGTCACAGAAGGGATAAAGAAGCCAAAGTGACAAAACTAAGGGTGGAATTCCAGATGTCACCTGCAGGTGGAGGGGCGCGTGTTCTTCTGGTCCCTGAGCCTTGCGGGGGTGGTGTGTGCAGGTGTATGAGGATGCGTGGATGGGTGCGGGCTGGGATCAGCCTCTGATGGTTGACAGACGACAGGCAGGTGGATGAGGGAGGCTGCCCACAGTCCCACCACCACTCAGTCACTCGCCCCTTGGAGCGCCGCATGGGTTGTGGGCTCTGGAGTCAGCCCGTAGTGGTGCAAAGCCCATTTCAGTCGCCTCCCATACTAACTGTTCAGCCCCGGGAGGGTCATTAACCTCTCCCTGCCTCAGGTTCCTCATCTGCAAAATGAGGATAAGAAGAGTACGCCCCCCGACTGCCTCCAGGGAGTTGTGAGGATCACATGAGATAATATTTGGCTGGTCTTAGTTACTTATTGCTGCTGTAACAAAATACCAAAAACTCAATGGCTTAAAACAACACAAATTTATTCTCTTAACTGTTCTGGAGATCAGAAGCCTTAACATCAAGGTGTCAGCAGGACTGAGTTCCTTCTGGAAGTTCTAGGAGGGGAATCTGTCCCCTCGCTTTTTCCAGCCAGAGGCCACCGGCATCCCTCAGCTCATGTTCCCTTCCTCCACCTTCAGAGTCGGCCGCACAACATCTTCCAAGCTCTCTGACTCTGACTCTTTTGAGGACCTTTGTAATGGCCCTGAACCCATCTAGATAATCCAGGGTAATCTCTCCATCTCAATTCAATCCTTGATATAGTCACATCTCCAAAGTCCCTTTTGCCATTGTTATGGGCGGAGTTGTGTTCTCCCCAACCCTGAGCGCCTCCCCCCTGCCACCCCGGGCCCCTGCCAATTCATCTGTTGAAGCCCTGACCTCCAGAACATGACAGTATTGGAGACAAGGTCTTCAGAGAGGTGGTGAAGTTAAAATCAGGGCATTAGGATGGCCCCTAATCCAATATATATCTGATATGCCGTCCTTGCAACAAGAGAAAGTTGGGACACCAAGGGAGGGTGATATGAAGATACTGGAAAAAGACAGCATCTTACAAGGTGAGAGACAGGCCTTGGGTGAAACCACCCTGCTTCCACTTCTTGCTTCCAGAACTGTGAGAAAATAAATTTTTGTTTACGGCAACATGGCCTGTGGTGTTCTGTTACGATGGGCTGAGCAGATGAATCCAGCCATGTAAGGTGACACAGTCCTGGATTCCGGGGGTCAGGGTGTGGATGTCTGTGAACACCATTCTGCCTACCACAGTGTTCAACAAACGTTAGCCATGATTAGCAGCAGTGGTATTATATTATTTGTAGTTTTATTCCTACGGATTAAGCATTGCCCTTAGCATATTTTTTTCTTTCTCCCGTCGTTGTCACATACGTGCTTCTCACTAACTTATCACATCTCGAAGTCTTAATAACTAACGCCGTAAAACGCTATTTTGCCACTGGATTTCCTCGGGGAGGTGGGGAACACCCTCGGCGTATCTGTCCTTATCCTGCACAAAGCACTCTTGAGTGTTATCTCGTAGGATCCCTGCAGTGATCTCTGGAGACAGGCAGGGTCCGATCAGCCTCCTCTTCATACAGGTGGGAAACTGAGTCACGGCTTGTCTGAGGTCACACCAGGCTTGAACACCGAGGGGCTGCCTGGATCGGGGTCTCCCATCCCACAGTTTGGGGACCCCACAAGGGTTTGCTGCTTTCTGGGCGCCTGTGTGAGCGCCGCCCCATTGGGTCTCACTGCACCGTGAGGTGGCGGTTGGGGCTTTGAGGTTCCGCTTGTCATCCAAGTGGGGAACCTGAAACTCAGGGCTGGCCAGCGGTTCGCAGGGCACGATGCAAGTTCAGGGCAAAGGTGAGGTAGAGGCCAGGGGCCTGGGGTCCATGACCAGAGTCCCGCCTCTCTACCGGGGAGTCCTCACCTTCACCAAGGGGTTGCCTCATCTGAAGGCTGGGGACCGAGGGGGCAGGAGAGGGCATCAGGCTGGGGGTGCAGAGGAAGAACGGGGCATCTGTCCTGGGCCAAGCCTGGTATACGTCTGGCACCACAAGCGGCCCCGGTGTGAGTGGCCTCACTGCCTGCAGACTGCTAAAAATAAACTTTGCAGTGGAATTTTCTCTGAGGAGGAAAGAGAAACAGAAAACAAAACCCCAGCCCTGAGGGAACACTTGTCCTTCTGTCTGGATCCGAGAAGTCTGGGGGCGTGTGGTGTTCCCAGCCACCCTGCTTACCCAGGCCCTTTGTGATGGGGTCAGTGGGGTGGGGGGGGCATCCAGAGGCTCCCCCCACTCGGGGGCCTGTGGGCTTCTGAGAATGTGAGCATTAAGAGAGTGCCAGAGCAGAAGGGCCTCTGTGAGGCCACTGCACACAACGCAGGGCCTGCAGCGGGCCAGGCACCGACTCCGCTGCTGCATCAGACACCGAGGCTGGCTCAGGTCTTGCCCTGGTGTCAGCTGAGGGACAGGTACTTTACGGTGACAGGGTGGGCCGGGTCAGTCTGCGTCCACCTGCCAGTTCCTGCCCTCTCTGTACCTGAACCACTTTCCTCTTTGGTGCCTTCTATTCAACTAGTCACCTCCTCCAGGAAGCCCTCCCTGAGTCTCCTAGTAGAAAGCAGTCCTGCTTATTCCTGTTTTTCCACAGCATTTGGTGAACTCCAGTTCTTAGGGCTGACTGTGTTATTTAAACTTGCATAAAACACTTGGGGTGATCCAACAAGAGAAGATGCCACCAGAGCCTACCTAGATTTGTCCCCCCACTTTGTCGTATGACTTTAGTTAAGGCACACCTTCTCACTGAGCCTCAATATATTACCTAAGATCTAGGTAAAATAGGGCTATTACCACCACCCACGACACAGGATGTCATGGGGTCGACAAGGTTACAGATGCAACTGTCAAGTTCAGAAGTGTAAGGGGTCAGGGGTCCATTTCCAGGCATCACACATCAAGGGACATTGAGAAATGGGAGAAACAGTCACCTCAAATGCATAGAGACTGGGGACAGACTTCAGAGGGACACGGTCAGTGTCTTCTCACAGCTGCAAGCCTGCTTTGGGGGACAGAGGGCTGACTGACTTGCCTTTCATGGCCCCAAGGGAAACAGACTTCAGCTTAGTACAAAGAGGAACACGGAGCAAGAGTCCACGCCCCCCCCCCCAAATAGAAGTGATGGTTTCACGGAGTAAGGAGCCCCCGGCTTACTGTGAGCCACCGGCATAGGTGCCCGCTCGTTTTTGGCCTTCTAGAGCGGTCTCCGAGGGAGGAGAGTGAGAGACACCACTGCATTCACAGTGTCGCAGGCAGTCAGAATTGAACGTGATTTTCCAGCCACTGTGTTGTCCCCTGTTTCACTGTCACTTCTATAGGAAGTCATTCCAGGCAAGAACACAGCCTCTAACTAGGTCAACACTGACCCTTTAATATCTGCATCTTGTTAGCTAATCAGCCCATGGCTGTGAGCATTTCTGGGAGGGATATTAATCTAACAAAGTCAGAAGACAAGGACACGCCGATAAGCAGATGGCATGGAAAGTGATGACAAGGCTGGGCACCCCTGGGCTGGACTCAGCCGGGATCTGGCCACCCCTCACCCCGTCTCCCAGGTTTCCCCGCATGCGCAAACTCCAGAATGACCACATATGCGAAGTGTTGACTTCTAATCAGCTGCTTTGGTCAAAAGTCCCCCAAAGTTCCCATCAGCGGCAGGAGTCAGAGGAGCTCTGGTCTTTCCAGTGTGTGGCTTTGTGCAGGTGTGAGACTTCCCCCGGCTTTCTGCTGGGGGTGCGGCGCCGACCACCTCGGGCGGGGAAGCCGGGCTGGGGCTGGGGTCTGCCGCTGCCTGCACCCAAGAGGCCTCTGCCTCCCATGCAGACGGCACCCACTCCCATCTCGGAGCCTGGCAGGGGACCTATAATCCCACCAGTAGAGTCATTTCACTGGATGGAAGGCAGCAAGTTTCAAACTGTGACCTGCCTGCAGGCCTCCAGGAGCCCCCCAAGGTTCCTCAGGGTGGGGACAGGAGAAAGGAAGGGGACCACTCAACATTATGGGGTGCCAGGCTTGCCCTTAATCAGAGCGCCTGGACTCTCCTCCTTCACGTTCACAAAGATGAAAAATTAAAACCCCTGGAGAGATCCAAACTATCTCTTACCTATAGTATCCGAGATTTGTACAATGAATGTGTATTGATTTTGCTAAGAGGTGAACCTAAAACGAATTGGAAACAATCTTCCTGGAGCACTCAAGCAGGGAGGGGCCTCGGAAGGCATGTGGCATATGGCCTCCTCTCGGCAGGTGGAGTGGGGAGGCCCCCACAGAGCCAGGGGGGTGCTGGGGTCTCAGGGTTAGCTCACTAACACGTCCAAACTGGGAGGCCTGCCTCAGTTTGTCCAATTAGCTCTTACACCACGCTGTGGAGTGTACAGTTCTGGGAAAATGCATCGGGTCCTCACTCTTATTCCCTTGAGGGCCTGCAGGGGAGGGGCTGTTGAAGAAAGGGTGGGGGGCCCCTCAAAACCAGCTCTGAGTGGGGGGGCAGGAAATTCCTCCAGCTGTCGGAAGGAAGGGGGCCAGAATGGAGAAGGGAGAGGAAGGTGTGAAGACTTGTCTGCCTCTGGCTTCCATGGGTGGGAGGTAATCCAGACCCTGCAGGTCCTGGGAAGGCTTTGCAGAGGCCAAACTGGCTTCTTCGTTTGGCAGATGGAGAAGCAGGCCCGGGCATCATTTTGGCCGTGCACCGAACCGACAACATCCCTGGGCACCAGGCACCGCCGGGCCGTGGTTTCCGGGCAAGGAGGGAACCTGGGCTGAAAGCAGCCAGGAACCTCACAGACCGGGAGGGTGGCCAAATGGTGAGGCCCTGGTCACCCGGGAGCTTCCCGCTGAGACTCCCCAGTGGGTGTCGGGGCGCTACATGGAAGACCCAGAGGTTGGATTTAGAGCTATGGCTGTTACAGCCTGGGACCAATACAAGTTTTGTTGTTGTTGTTGTTTTTAAACCAGAAGATTCACATAAAGACTGCCACTGTTTTCTTTTATTTTACCAAGTAAATACTTGATCAGAAATCCTATCATCTGTCACCGTCATTTCATTTGTCCAAAGACACGTACAGGGAGGGCATGATCCTAGGGTAAAGGTTGAGTCTATAAACGGAAATGATTCTAGTTTTATAAAAATCCCACTACGATTTCTGTATTCTTATCACTTTTGTCAGGTACTGGTGGGACCGGACCAGATCCGGCCGGCGTGCGGGACCCTGACCTGGGGGGAGGACCGGGGAGAGTCCTGGAGCCTGGCAGGGCCGGAGCTCTAAACTGTGGCACCCGAGCATGTCTCTTTGGCCCCTCACACGTCCAAAGCTATTTCTTGTCCCTAGAAGCACATCAGAGCTTGAGAGAGAAGCCGAGAAGGACTTCTCAGGACAGAAGGGACAGAAAGAACTGTTTGGATCAAGAGGTGACGAATCTCTCCGTAAAGGGCCAGAGAGCAAATACTTAGCGCTTTGAAGCCTCGATTGCCACTACTCACCCCGACTGACATGGGGCAGGGGCACCCACGCACAACACGTCCAGGGGTGCGCTGTGGCTGCGTACTAATAAAACTTTATTTACAGACACCGAAGTCTGAATTTCATAAAATTTCCAGGTGTCACAAAATGCCATTCTTTTGACTTCTTAAAACCGTCTGAATTATAAGAACCATTCTTAGCTCATGGACCACAGAAAAGCAGGTGGCAAGCTGGATCTGGCCCGTGGGCCGCAGCTCGCAGACCTCTGGTCCAGACTGGTGTCCTCACCCTGAATCCGCCACAGATCAGCGAGGTGTCTTTGGGTAAGTCCCTTTGCCACTGTGAACGTCAGTCTGCCGCTGCTTACAGACTGATGCCGTTCAGACTCCAGACAGCTGGCGGCCACAGACTTTGTGGCTTCAACCTCGACAAAAGGAAAAAATGGACAAATACTGTTTCCAGGCCATGCCACGTACCTTCTCCTGAGACAGAAGGCTTCTCGGGCTCACAGACTGGGGGTCGTCCCCTCTGCATTTGGGGCACCTCCGATCCTCGCCACTCCTGGGGACACATGAACAGAGTGAAGCATTCATGGCTTCTTGGCACCAACCTCCATCCTCATCGCTGTAAAAGCCCAGGCTGTGCGCGGGTCCACAACCCCACACCCACCTTTCCCACACTGCAAACATCCTGGGCACCCGGTATCTTCCCGCGGCGGGCAGTGAGCTCAGTTAGCAGCCAAGCCTGACCGGGGGTGGCCGGAGGCTTCATCCCCCTTACCTACCCCACTCGGTGTGAGCACTTCCGTTTCACTGCAGAAGTATTAATAATGCTCCCATCCCCGCTGGAAGAATTATGTCGTAAAGCACTCACTTCCTTTTCTAAAATCTGAAAAAGTCCTGAATTCCACAATAGATCTGAGCCCAGGGGTTCAGGGAAGGGATTTGTGGATGTGTGGTTGTCTCTGCTCTTCCTGACTTCCTCTGTCGGGCTTTGGATGTCTTAATTTCAGTAATTACAGATGGTCAGTCAGAACAAGAAGGGGCCTCGGAGAACGACCAGCCTGAGGTTCTGACCCAGGAGTGAGCGTCAGACCCTGAGCACAGTGACACATGGACCCACGTGCTTTGAGAAAGGGGTTGTGACCCACAGTGAGAGCCACTGCTCCGGCCCATCTTACACAGGAGGAAAATGAGGCCTCGGGGACGCATGGGGTGGCCAAGTGCCGACTGATTCAGGAGCCGGGCAGAGCTCTTCAGGCCTCAGGCCTGGGTCCCTCTGACACTCGTTCAGCCAAGGGACCCACTGCAAAAGCCTGAGATGAACACCGCCCCAAATCAGCTTGAGTGAAAGCAGTCAAGCTTTGCTCCCCGCCCTCCCCCCTACTCCCCGCCTGGCTTTTCCACAGCCACATCCTCTCCCCTCCTCACAGCCTCCCCTTTGTCAGAGTACGTGTGCTTCTCGAGCTGGCCTGACTCAGTTTTCCCCTCTTCTTAAGCTGTAAATCCCCAAGTAAAGGTCATGCTGGCACGCGGCAGCTTGGGAGCACGTTGGCCGGGAACCTGACCCGGGACAAGCTGCCCTAGCCTCCCCGGGAGGCCTCACCATCCCCATCTGTACAAGAGCAAGATGATGGTATCCACCTTTCCAGGTTCCTCGGGAGATCCAAGGAACTGGACAGCGCTCAGCACACAGTAGGTGCGTTAATAGTTGCTTCGAATGGAATGTTGATGACCGTCCCATCCGAGTTATTTATCTTGTAACTACAAATCCGAGTTATTTATGTTTTAACTACAAGCTTACACTTATTTTTACATATCAAATACAGCCTGTACGATGTATATCATATATAGTTGATCCATATGTAAAAACGTGTACTCTCTACAAACACACATATCTGTATGCACATATACATAATTTACTGTATGATACAGAAACAGATAAATATAGACGTGTATAAACATAGGCATCCGCATCCCGTTTAAAAGCGCCGCCAGCACACAGTACAAGGCGGTGCGGTGGGATCGCGGAAGGAGACGTATTTTATGGCACTTGTCATTCACCACGGGAGCTTATGCTCACTATGACAAGACCTTGCTCGCACACTGACTGGGCCTCGTACCAGTCCGGGAGACAGAAAAGAGCTTTGCTGGCATTTTACAGATGAAGAAGCCGAGGCTCCGAGGTTTTAGGCGCTTGGCACAGGCCACACAGGCACTGGGGGCCTTTGGGTGCAGAGCCCTTCCCCCACCCTGCCCTCCTCTGCCCACCCCAGGTGGCCATCTGCAGCCAGGCCTGACAGCTTTCAGGGCCTGCCTCTCCCTCTGCCCCTAGTCAGAAAGGCCAGCACCATGGACTGCAAGGAAAAGGTGTAGAAACTGAGGCCCAGCCAGGTGGTCACCTGCCTAAAGCCATCGGTGCCTCTCAGCCTCTCCTCCTGTCAGGGGTCCTTCCCAGGCACCTTTTTCCCACCCCCCACCCTGCTCCTCTGAGCCCTCACCTCACGTTCTCAGAGAGACAGGCGGCACAGCAGAGGGCCCTGGGCTCTGGTGGGTCCGGGCAGGCGGTGGGGGGCCACCCAAAGGGAAACTCGTTCTCATCAGGGGCCGGGCGGGGGCTGCTGGAGGAGCTAGAGGCCATCCCGGGGTCCCAGGCTGGCCAGGGCGGGGCCCGGCAAAGCTCCTCTGGGGTGGGGACCGGCCCTGTAAAGTCTGTGCTGACAGAAGAGGTGAGTTCTCTCTGGTGAGCAGGAGTCTGACCACTTTATCTTTTCACTGGCTTGTGTGGTTCAACGTCACGGCTGAGTCACAGCAGGGATGCGGCAGGAATTACCCTCTGTGGTGCAAAAAATCCCCTGGATGGTGACTGAAGGAGGGAGGAGTGTCCAGTCATTCTTTACAGTGAGAGAGAAAAAGAAAAGTCAGAGAGAAAAAAGAACTGCGCCGCGGATTTTCAGGAACTGCAGTCTGAGTTCCCCTCTCAGAGTACCTTGGGCTGCTTCCTGCGGGCTTCCTCCTCCTCCTCCCTGGGGACTTCGGGGCACAGTCACAGCTGGTGACTTGCTTGTGTTCCCTGGCACCCTGAGGCAGCCGAGAATTCTCGGCGGGGGGTGCTCACTGCCCTGGTGGAAATCCCCAGGTTTCTGGAGGCTGGTCCAAAAATGCAAGTTCCAGGCGCGTTAGCTCTGTGCTGGCCAGAGGGTCTCAGGTAAAGGCCACTTCCTCACAGGGTGTCCTGGTAACCTCATCTGTAAAAAAAAAAAAAAGAGTTGTAACAGGTTGTTTCCAAGGCCCCCCTGGGCTCTGAGATTCTGGAACCCTGTGGCCAGGCCAACTGAGGCAGCTGGGAGGCTTCTGATGTCCTGGCCTTGCCCGTGGCTTTCCTCACCAGTCACAGTGATGACACAGGGTCCTCCCCTCCTTTGAAATTAGGCTTCAGGACCATGAACTGCTCAGGGCCCGCCCCCCTGCAATGCCCCGCTCAGGAAGTCATAGGTGGCTACACGCTTGGGTCAGGCGCTACCACTTCCCGGCTCTGAGGAGAACAAGGCTCGAAATAAGTACTAGGTCTCAGGGAGTTGGGTTCAGTGACCCAAGAGGGACGGAGATGCATGGCTGTGTAGGAACTATGGCTCCTGGCATGTCTACTCCCCTCCTCTTCCTTACAGCAACCTGCTGAGGATTTAAGAGCCACATACAGGCCCAGAAAAACAAGGTGCCTGGTCCAAAGTCACAAGCCCCTGGTAATGGAGCATTAGCAGCAGGTCTGTGGGACTCCATGACCTGTGTTCTCTTACGCACGTGAGACAGACAAAAACGAGGCAACTTGGTGGCACTTATACTGCTGAGGTGGAGGGCAGAACATCCAGCCTGTTTTCGCAGCTACCAGATGGAAGAGACGATCCTTCCACATCTCCTATCCAAACATCTTCCTATACAACCTTCCCCAGCGGTTTCAAATCATGGGCTTTGAGGTCTCACAGATTGGAGTTGGGATCCTAAGTCTTCCATTTACTAGCTTTGGATCCTGAGACGTGTGGTCTTTAACTACCCTGAGTGTCAGTCTCTGCCTCTGTGAAATGGGGATGATAACAGTGTTGACCTCATCATGTGTTGGTGAATGGGGTGAAGGGTGGAAACCTGGCATTGTGCGCATGGCCCAAGTGGACGACTTGGAAGGCTTTGACATTGAATTCCAATGATGGCCACTGCCCTTTCAGCTCCTCAAGATCAGGGAACACAAGTAAGATGGTAAATTATGCTTATATAGCGTTTCCACATCCATCAACATTACTTGAGCCTCGTAAGTGGGCAAGGCGGTCAGATGTTGTCCTCTGACCCTAGACAATTCAACTGCCCCCCTTCCCTGGAAAGATATTGGGGCCCCTGGCAAAGAGGGCGTGGCACCCTACCACTGCAGTACAGATTGGGACCTCTCCCCTCACCAGGGCCAGCCATGCCCTGGCCCTCTCTCAGCTAACGACCTTGAGGTCTACTTCAGAGAAAGGACCATTGGAAAGGCACTCCCTTAATCACATACCCCAAACCTGCAAATTTCCCTGTGTCCCTACTAATTCTCTCTTTCCTTTCCTTTGGCATGGACAGGCACTTGTCTTGCCATCCAAGTTCTGGGTCCCTCTGTCCCTAGTCCCTTTGCTCTCCCCTCTGTCTTCTATGCCTCCCTCTGTACCACCTCTTCCATAGGAGCATCAAAATATGCGCAAGCTGTTCCAATAATAAAAGTGAAACATGATCAGAGCAGCATTTTAGTGCTGTGTCGAGTACTTCTACCCATCTCCTCCAATCTTCACGTGATCCCTAAGAGGCAGATATTCAGCATCCTCCTCCCCATTTTACAGATCAGAAACCGAGGCACAAACTGGTTGAGTGACTTGCCCAAGGTCTCCTAGATAGTGCGCAAGGACTCCTGACCCCAGAGCGGGTGCTTTAACCACACATCCTGCTTTAAAACCCTGCTTTTCACCCTTATCCCAAAGTCCTCTCCACATCTACACTCTCTCCTCACTTTATCAGAACTTCTGGAAAAGACTATCTACATAGAGGAATCCTCACTCGAACCTCTGGGAAACACCTCCCCGAGACCCTCAATGTTGGAGTCACCAAATGCCCAGGGCCTGTTCTGCTTCTATCCAACCAGCCCTCTGGCCAGAACTTGACACCATTTTGGTTCCTCCTTTCAAATTCCCTTCCTGCCCTTGGCTTTCCCACCGGCTCCATGTACCTTCCCCTTCCCCCACTTCTCTGGACCTCCTTATTTTCTCTTACAGCCCCTTCTCTTCTGCTCTGAACCTCCACTGGCCCCGTCTCCGTGGAATCCGCATGGTTGGAGTCTCTCTGCGCCGCATACACCCCCTCCCCGCAGCCTTCCACTTGACCTTTGGTGCGCACTTGACCAGACCCCTGGAAGTCTCCGTGGGCAGACCCAGAAAGGGGTTTGGCATCCGGCTTTTCCAACCCATAGCGTCCCCAGCCCGAGCACAGCCCCCTACCGCCCGGCTCGAAGATGCCGGATTCCCGGTCTATGCCCCCCCTACCCCGTTCGTGCATTGCCCTCCCCCCCACCCTTGCCCCACGGGCAGGTGACTGTCGCCTCGCCAGCGCCACATCAGGTGCGTGCCCAGGGCTGAGAGCAGAGCAGCGCCCTCTTTGAGGATGGGCGAATCCCCGGGCTGCCCCGGCTGCCCGCAGGAAAGGCTGGGGTAGGAGTCCGGGGGCGGGCTCCGCAGCCGCGGCGTCCGGGTCACGGGCCGCGCAGGGACGCCTGCGCTTGGGGAGCCCCCTGCTTGGGGAGCCTCCCGTTTGGGGCGGCCCGGGGCCGGGGAGCGCGGGGGCGGGGGCCGCGGGGCCGCAGGCAGGCCCGGGGCGGGGTGGCCTGGGGTGGGGGCGGGGTGCAGTGCAACCAACCTCGGCGCCGCCGCCGCCGCCGCCGTCGCCTTCCCGCGGCGCAGCGGGAGCTTCCGGCGGGGCGCCGGGGACGTGGCCCGGGAGGCGGAAGCCGGGGAGGCCGGGGTGGGGGGGCAGGTCCCCCGCAGCCCCCGCCGGCTCCCCCGGCCGTCCCGGGGGCGGGGCGAGCGCTTCCCCGATGGGGAAACTGAGGCTCGGGGCGGGGTCTGCAGCGTGAGCACTGGCACGCTGCCCTTGCCCTTCTCCCCTGGCACAAAGCGGGACTCAGGAAAGCATTCGCAGATAAACAAATACAGACCGTCCTGGATTCTTGGCCCTCCTGGATTCGCGCCGGGAGCCCAGCCCAGTGCCAGGCTCGCGCCGGCTGCGGCCGCGTTGGTTTGGAGCAAGCAGTCCGCAGAGAAACGGGACAAAGCTGTTCCAAAGGCACGCTGCGTTGACCAAACTGGATGTTTTAAGGAACCGTTTCTGGTTTCACCTGAATACACACACACACACACACACACACACACACACACACACACGAGACCACTTATTCGCTATGCATCTGTGTATATCACTCAAAAATAGTTATGGAACTTAGTGGAAATTTTAAGAGATACAAACAGACTTTATTTTTATGAATTTGACAAAGGTTCCTTCTCCATCACACCTCTAATACCTGCAGACCGTTAGCTGAGGGAGGAGTGAGGCTGCCCACTTCGTTGGTTTGGTTCGGTTTTAGTTACTCGGAGGCGTCTATTAAATTCTCTTTATGTATTGGGGGGTCTCTTTTTTTTTTGGTCGCAAAACCCAACTGGAGTTGGGAGCTGTGGGGTTTTTTTTTAATTAAAAAATTATTTATTTATTTATCTCATTCTCGTGGAGAATGAGAATGAATGGGGGAGCGGAAGAGAAAGAGAAGAGAGAGAATCCCAAGCAGGCTCCACACTCAGCCTGGAGTTGGAGGCGGGACTCGATCTAACGAACCCTGGGATCATGACCCGAGCTGAAATCAGAAGCCCGATGCTTAAGCACCTGTGTCCACCGAGGCGCCCCTGGTTTTGTTTTTTTAACCTGAGCTGTCTTCAAGCCTCCTGCCCAAGGCGAACTTTCTTCCAGCTTCTGAGGCAGCTGTGCTGCTGAAAGGTGAGTCCTCGGTCCTCCCTGGAGGGGAAACACCTGCTCAAGCAGAGGGTCTCGGGGAACCTCCAACACCTGCAGTCTGTGGGAAGTTTGACCAGTAGTGTCCTCTGTAGGGTCTTTGGATTCTAAGAGAAAAGGATTGAGGTTTGTGTCTCTGGTTTAAAAATTCATTGATTCAGGGCATTTGGGTGGCTCAGTCTGTTAAGCGTCTGACTTCAGCTCAGGTCATGATCTCAAGTTCGTGAGGTGGAGCCCCTAGTCGGGCTCTATCCTGACAGCTCGGAGCCTGGAGCCTGCTTCGGATTCTCTGTCTCCCCCCCTCTCTCTGTTCCTTCCCCACTCATGCTCTCTCTGTTTCAAAAATAAACAAACATTTAAAAATTGTTTTTAAATAAAAAAGAGTTCCTGATTCTTAGTCCAATCCATGGAGGATTTGGGACTTGTGAAAGCCATTCTCTGGTCCCACCTCTCTCCCAACCACCCTTTCCTCTCCGCCCCCCAAAACAAAGCAGTGTAAGTGAACCAGCAGTCTGACCTCACTCTCTTCATGTGTCACTTCCTGTTTTCAAATTAAGGAGCTCATTTGGTGGAAATTCACCAAGGGAAATAGTTTAATTTTGGAAAGTACCAAAAACTTATCTGTAGTCATTTGGCTTATTATGGGGGGCTCTTGAAATTGAGGGGGCATCACCAGAGGATCTCTGAGTGCTCAGGGGGACGGCAAGGCTGTAGAAATGGAAAGCCAAGCCCGTGAGGCTGAACCTGACTCAGAAAGGAAATGAAACCTTTTGGAGACCACTCATCTCTACCCAATAGAGACAATTTTTTTTTTTCTAAAAATAGGTTTAAAAAGAAATGTAGTCTCTCTGGCTAAACCTAAGATCTGGTGGTCTGAGCTTGAGGCTGTGATGAGGAACAAGAAAGTGAACACAGGGAAGTAGGGAGTGTTTGAGCCTCCGCGGTCCCTTTCACATCTGTCTCTGCCAGGTTCGTTCTAAGAGGCACCAAAAGCCTAGCTTTGCCCCAGCCCTTCAGCCACCCGTGCTCTTGATCCTGAAGTTGCCCCCCTCCTGCTCTCCTAGCTTTTTGAGCCCGCGTCTCCTGAAAGGAGCTAGGAATGACCGGAAGGATGCTGGGTAATTAAGTTTTGTGAGCTGTGCACGTGTGACAAACCCCTTAGGGTATCTGACCACCTCCTAGCCTGTCCTGTTTCCTAGAGCAGAGATTTTTAATCCCTTCTACGATGGAGAATTGAAAAACGGTAAGAGCTGACCAAGCTCTGATAATTTGGTACTGGGAGGAAAGGAACTCTTATCTTCCCTCTCTCCGCCCCTACCTGAAATCTCTAAGTGACATGTTGGAGGACATTTTTACATATTGGACTGAGCACCGGATTAGAAGTCAGACTTGTGTTCTGTTTGTTTTCTCCTCGCCTCTAAACCAGTTGTTTGGGATCAATAAATGAATGCTTAAGTAATAGTTCCAAAAAAATAATCGTTCATGGATTTTTTTTTTATAGTGGAAAAAAACTTTAAGGATCATAGAACCTGCTGGGTTTTTTTCAAACTTTGTATTAGCTCTAGGACTGTGTCTTTGAATGCTTTCTCTCATGGAGCCCAAGTAGACAAAACTACTAGAAGCAGAGATGATCTGTTAAACAGAGCAGGTGGCCCAGAGCCTGTGCGCTGGGCTTCCGTCCTCCCTAGCTTGACCTCTGGGCTCTGGGGACGTGGTTTGCAAATCATGGACCCAATGAGGTGTTCTTAGGTCCCAAATGTGGAAACCGAGATTCTCTCCTGGTCTGACTTGCCTCAGTGGTCCCAGACCATTCACCCTGTACTCTGACAACGGTGGCTTTATGTGCCCTGTATAGTTCAGCCGCTGGTGACCCAGGGCGTTAGAGGAAGGGGGACATTACCCTGGCCCGGGTCATCAGCCTTCTGGGCGAAGGCAGGATTAGGTTGCAGCCTAAGCATCTGGAGGATTGGGGTCGGTGGTCATGGTAAAAATGACAACAGTGACAAGAAGGGAACAGATACCCTCGGGGATCTTTGCCCACGGTGACTTTCAGCTGACAGAATCCAGGGCTAGGGTACAGGTGGGTGAAGTGGGGCCCCCTGACCAATATGGCAGCCCACTCTCCAGCCCCTTAATTCTTGACATTTCTTGAATGAGGGACAGCTTGATATCCTCTACAGGGAGAGGACAGGAACTGAGTCATGGTGATCCATTTCCGGTCAAGAGGAGCCTTCCTGAGGGCGGGTTAGAGAAGGAAATCAGAGAGTCCATTTTAGGGGGGCGGGGGATAGAAGATGGGTCACAGTGGCTGCAGACGTTTTCACTGACTTCACCCCACATGTAGTTACTGAACACTTACATGGTGTCAGGCTGTAAGCAAGGCCCCACACCACGGCCGTGAGTGACACAGACATGGCTCCTTAGCTCATCATGGCTGCCACCTATGTGTGTGCTAACCAGCCCTGGGAAGCCAGTCAGCTCATGACAGCCAGTTGGGCGTGCTCCTATTTGTCAACAACCTTAAAATGTGGAACCCAGCACAGGCTCTCCTTCTACTTCTAAAGACCGAGGGCTCCCAATTTTGCCCTTACATCCCTTCTCTTCGTTGCCAGTAACCTGCCTCACTCCTCATATTCACAGCTTGTGTTTAGTAAAAACAGTTAGTGAACAGCTTTCCTGTTAGCATTATCTTAATCTCCTCTGATACCCGCTGATTCCTGTGCCAACAATTTTAATTAAATGGATGACTGCAGGTTAGCCATCACCTAGGAGAGGAGGAGACCAAATTATACTGAGCTCTTCAATCCAAATTCAGTACCGCTCCGGGGTCATTTTTGTACGAGGGATAGCAGCGACAAGATGAAGAAATACACCAAATGATCTTGTGGAAATTATAGCCTATAGGATGCACTCTCTGCTTTGACGTTATGATTAAAAATGTCCCAGGTTTCCTTGCGTTAGCCTCCGTTAACTCTCCATAGGAAAATGATAATACACTTAACAATAACCGGCAATTTACAAAATGTGCCTATTTGTAGTTTTTTTCCTTTTGGTCCTACTAGAATATAGGAATTATAGGAATATAAGAAATTAAATGGATGAAAGTGGGGTTGTATTTGATTTCTTCATTATTGTTGCCGCTCAGCACGGGGCCGGGCATGTGGGAGACATTCAATAAACATTTGTTCCATGGGGACTATCCATAAACATTTTCAGGGCAAGTGAGCATCATTAATGATGTTTGTACCATCCTCAGAGCACATCTCAGTATCTTTGACTTGGCCGTTTTTAGGGTGTTGTGAAGACAGAGGTAGCACTCTAACAAGACTTTGATGAGGAATTCTGGGGTTGTTTGTTGAAGGGAGTTTCTATGTCTGGTGATTTTCACCCTCTCACGGATTTTCGGATTGTAAGGTCAGGAACCAAATGCCTTTGAAATTCCTTGAATTGTAGGCTTCAGAGCTGTCTCTGGGGTTTTCCCAACTATTTGTGGGACTGGCCGCTTGGCAACTGCAATGGGGATTTCAATTTATGATACAAATGCCAGGGGTACTCATGGGGATAGCGACGTCATTTCAGCAAAGAGCTTGACCGACGGATCCTTGGATAAGGACAAGGTCCTGAGAGGTCAATAGCGAGGAAGGCAAACACCTTTGGATTGATAGTAGTCCGCCGCCTCCTTCTCTTCGCTGTCTCTGGTCCCCTCTGCACCCCGCCCGAAAGATTGGTTTTACATGTGTTAAATTCCTCTTTTCATGGACGGACTCTGGCCCTAAAGACTCTCCTAAATGTGGGCACCCCGGGCCTCCGGCCTTCTGCTGGGCTACAGACACGCCGCTCTGCCTTTACACATACTTTTGAGAGACTGGGTTTCCCGGGCTCTCAGCTGGTGCAAAACCAGAATAACTGGATGTCTTAGCTGAACAGCAGTCAACCTCCGGCTGAGGAGGGGCGCACCTCCCTCCCTCCCAAGGACGCAGCCTGAGAGAGAAAAATCAGGGACTGGGAAGAGCTTTGGCTTCGGATTCAGGACCGTAAGGAAAGTCCCTCCGTCCTTGGGCCTGGCCTCACTTTCCCCCATCTGTGAACAGGGAGAATGACCTCAGAGGAATCCTTCAGGGCAAACCCTTGAGCCATGCAAGTCCTGGTGCTCGAGAAGGGGTACTGTTCTCCCAGCTGTCTAGGGGCTCCTCTCCCCACCTGGACCAGGAGCCCCCAAAACGGATGCTGGAAGCTTCCACTGGATGTCTCGGCTTTTGGGGACTCCAGACATTTTTTTTTTTTTAATAAGAGAAAACAATGTGAAAAGCCTCCTCTGATGAATTTCTTTCAGAGCTCAAGCCAGATGAATTCCCAGACAAGTCAAGACTTGGAAGCAAGAATGTGAGATGGGAGTAGAAGGCTAAGAACCAGGGCTACGGCGAGTTCTCTGTCAAAATAATAAAATGATGCCCAGGCGAGGGGCTGGGAGGCTTCCGACTGCGGGGCTGGTATTCGCTCATCTCTTCTGACCTCTTTACCTTACAGAGGGGAAAATGGGGGCCCAGGGAGGGGCACGGGCTTGCACCGTAAGCCACAGATCCAGAGGGGACTTCTTCTATGTTCTGATGCTTATTTGTCCCAAGATGTCTCAAAAATACCCTGTCCTGTCTTGTTCCAGCCCACATGGTGCGCACAGTGGGGGCCCAGTAACTATGATGAGGGGCTGATTTGTCATAAGAGGATCCAGGGATAGTGGGAAGATGTCAGCCCTAACATTCACACCTGTAGGTTCCCAACGTGTATTTTAACAAATACATTTTTAGCTTAAACCATGAGCCTATTTGCTCATTTTATTATTTATTTTCTTTATTTTTAAAAGTTTATTTATTTATTTTGAGAGAGAGAGAGAGAGCAAGCAAGGGAGGGGTAGAGAGAAAGAGGGAGAATGAGAATCCTAAGCAGGCTCCATGCTGGGCTTGAATTCCCAAACCATGAGACCATGACCTCATCAGAAATCAAGAGTTGGATGCTTAACCACCTGAGCCACTCAGGAGCCACTTTTATTTATTTATTTATTAAATGTGTATTTATTTTTGAGAGACAGAGCGTGAGCAGGGGAAGGGCAGAGAGAGAAGGAGACACAGACTCTGAAGCAGGCTCCAGGCTCTGAGCTGTCAGCCCACAGCCCGACGCGGGGGTGTCTGGGTGGCTCAGTCGGTTAAGCATCAAACTTGAGCTCAGGTCATGATCTCACAGTATGTGAGTTCGAGCCCTGCATTGGGTTCTGTGCTGATAGCTCGGAGCTTGGAGCCTGCTTCAGAGTCTGTGTCTCCCTCTCTCTCTCTGCCCCTTCCCTGCTCGCACTGTCTCTTAAAAATAAATAAACATTAAAAAAGTTAATGTGGGCTCCACACCCAACATGGGGCTTGAACTCACAACCCCTACTTAGATCAAGGGTGGCATGCCCCACCGACTAAGCCAGCCAGATGCCCCCTGTTTGCTCATTTAAAAAAGAACCATAGTATATACAGTCAGCAACACTTTTGGGGGAGATCGTTGTCTTAATCATTTTGGAGCTATAACTGAGGCATTTTGGAAATGCAAAACTCAAACAGGCCAGAAAGCCATTCCATGCAGTTGCCATCCTATGGTTGGTAAGCAGTGTCCGGCCACATAGCCAGAGCTCTGGGTAAGGTCCGCAGGCCTCTCTGCCCCTCTGATGCCTGAAGCTGGAGCCCTGGCACTAGCCTCTGCCCAGTGTTGCTTCTCCTTTCATGGAGAACATGTCTGCACACAAGCCCTCCTGAACCACCTTGGAATCCCTCCAAGGACAGACCTGGAGGCCAGCCAGGAGCGAGGGTGCTGCTGGGAAGGACGCATCCAGGGGACGCGGAGACCGTGGCGGGCAGGCACACGCATGCAGACGCTTGCAGGATGGCCACGTCTTCCGAGGTTGGAAGAAACACTGGAAAGCTGGATCTTTATGCAGACTGTCCTGACTTTTAGAACACTCCATGAGCCAAAACCCAAACCCAAACTGGATGAGTGTCCCCACAAGCTTTGTCTGTGGGCTCCTACTTGCGACCCCTGGTGGAGTCTGGCACATGTGTGACCTAGGCAGGCAAGCCCTGCACAGAACTCACACAGACTTTGCACGAAGTGTGTACTTATCCAGGTGCAGACCTGCAGGCACATGATGGAGAGAAGTCCTCAGACATTTACATACAGTGACCGTCTCCTACGGCGTCATTGTGATGTGTCCACTCTCCAGCTAAGGAGACCAAGTGTGGGAGATCTCCAAAGTCGCGTAGCTGGTGGGTGGCTGGACTTGCAAGCCGGGCTGCCTGACCGCAAAGCTAGTGAAGGGCCACACAAACCGCCTCCCAGGTGCCTGTGCTCTGCACTGAAAGCCTGCTAATTTGCATTCCTTGCTAAACTCAACTCCCTTCACTTATGGGCTGTGCCTTGTCTGTAGCTGCATTGCCAACCCCTAGCACAGGGCTCAGTAGAACACAGAAAGTGCTCAATAAATACTTGGTTGAGGGGGTTGCCCAAAGGCAAACAGGCAAGTGTGCACAGACAGGCACCTATGAACCCAAGTACAGTCACCTACCTCACCTGGACACTCAGGCTGCCACATGACCACCCCCTCCCCCGCCTCCATCCCCCACCTCCCAGGGCATCCAACCCAGCTGGGCCTCCCTGAGCCCTCCTGCCAGCCTTGCCCAAAACCTTTACAAATCGTTTCCTGGAAATCTCAAGGCATTTGTGGTGTTCTTTTTCCCTAACTCAGGAGACAACTCAGCAGTTTTGATTTTCAAAGTCTGGGACTCATAAACCTGGAATCCTTTCTTCGTTTTTTCCACTAGAATTTTCCTTGGCCGGATGCCTTTCCCCAGGGCCTTGGCCAAGAGGTTACGCTCAGCACGCGCTCTGCCGGGCTCGGTCCTCCCAACCTAGTGGGCAGTTGCAGAGGAAGGAAGGGAGCTGTCTCAGAGGCAATCACTTTACAGATGGGGAAACTGAGTCAGGTGGTGGCAGTGGGGTAGGTCATCTCCTTCCAAGTATGTGCCAATGCATGCTACTACTAAGTGGCTTTGTGATTTTTTAAACCTAACAGAAGACCATGGGGGAAGGGAAGGGGAAAATAGTTTCAAACAGAGAGGGAGGCAAACCCATAAGAGACTATTAAATACAAACTGAGGGCTGATGTGGGGGAGGGGCAGGGGAGAGGGGAAAACGGGTGATGAGCACTGAGGAGGGACTCAATGGACGAGCACTGGGTGTTGTATGCACAAGATGAATCGCGGGAATCTACCTCCTGAAACCAAGTATACTGTATACATTGTATGTTAGCTAACTGGACAATAAATTATATTTAAAAATAAAATAAGTTTTAAAAAATGATAAAAGAAGAAATAGCTTCCGGAGCTCAGACATAGCAGAAAAGGCCCTCTGCTCTCGCTGGCCTCTGTGTGGGGCAGAAGGCAGAAGTTTGGGGACTTGGTCAGGTTCAACTTTTTCCTTGCGTCCCTATCACATTTAATTGGCAAGGATAGCAAGACACGGAGAGATGGGGGAGGAGCAGGAGAAATGTTCTCTGAGCGGCGGCTATGCAGTAGTGGCAGGTGAATTCTCTCTCGCTTACTCTTCACACCAACCTGTTGCTGAGGTAGGTGGTTTTGTTTCCATTTTACAGATTAACACATAAAGGCTGAGGGAGGTCTCAAGGTCAGAAAGGGTAGGGGCGAAGCTGGGGTTTGAATCCAAACCTGTGGCTTTCTTGGCTTTGCAGCCTCCTAGAGTTTTCCCAGGAGGCTTCAGTGGGCCCGGGGTGAAGACTTTGAGGCTGGCCTCACAGACGCAAGGTTTTTATGGCCCTCCTGCCCTCCCTCCCTCCCCGCCTCTCCCCGAGGGCGGCCTGGGGGCCATTGGGAGATGGGCGGAGCGGCCCCATCAGGCTTGAAGTGAGGGTCCTGGCACTTCCAGCTGTGCCAAGGCCCCTTAACTAAGAGTACGAAAAGGATTGGATGTCTTTATAAACTGAACTCAGGAGAAGATCCAAAGGGCAAGAGTTTTCCTGGAAAAGAAAGCAAGTCCTGGAAGGTTTTTGTTTTGTTTTTCTTCTTAATGGGACCCTGGTTAATGACTCAAGGAAATGAGGAACACATTTCACCAAGAAGTAGTCACTGCCTTTCTCAGCCCATCCTCCATCTGCTGCCCCTCAGAACGGACTTCCTGCAGACAAAGATCCAGACCCCTTATCT
Source organism: Mungos mungo (assembly GCA_004023785.1). Lineage (NCBI taxonomy): Eukaryota > Metazoa > Chordata > Mammalia > Carnivora > Herpestidae > Mungos > Mungos mungo. Next base: position 43,552 of record PISW01005120.1, read on the forward strand.
TGTTCATTTGGGGTCTGGCTCGGCCTCATCTTTCACTTGTCCCACTTAAGCAGACTACTTAGTGGGGTCTGTACACACCTCCCCGATTTCACCACGAGGCGTTTATTCACACAGTCCCTCTCTCTGAAAAGACTTACTTTCAGCTTGTGCTTATCTTCCAACTTGTGTAGGACCCACACCAGAGGCTGCCTTCTCCATGGAGCCTTCCCTACTGCATCCAGCAGGAACCGTGCCGCCTTGGGCAGCCTTCCGGATACACATTCCAGTTCTCCTAATAGACCGAAACTCTGGAGAAATGGGCGGGGTGGGGGGGGGCATTTTTGATTCCCTTATGTGAGTGTGTGTGTGTGTGTGTGTGCGCGCACGCGCCCTTCATACTACTTAGCGGCATGGTGTGATAGCAAAAGCCCCAGACCCTTGGGGCTGCCGTTAGATTAGACTTGAACAAATATTGTGCTGGAGTGAGCTATTGGGAGTCTCCCTTTCTCATGTCAAGAAAGAGGAGCTTCTGTGCACCTGAAACGAATATAATATTGTATGTTAATTATACTGAAAGAGAGAGGGAGGAAGAGAGAGATGTTCCATGGAGTCTACTTATAGAGCTTAATATGTGTGTATGATCATTTGAGATGGGGAGGCAGGGGGCCCGGCCTCTGACAGCCACCAGAGAAATCAGAAGGATGAGAGGGGCGCCTGGGTGGCTCAGTCGGTTAAGCGTCTGACTTTGGCTCAGGTTATGACCTCACAGTTCGTGAGTTTGAGCCCTGCATGGGGCTCCGTGCTGACAACTCAGAGCCTGGAGCCTGCTTCAGGTTCTGTGTCTCCCTCACTCTCTGCCGCTCCCCCACTGTGTGTCTCTCTCTCAAAAATAAATAAATAAATAAATTTAAAAAAATTTTAAGGGATGAGAGATGGGTGTCATTTTAGGCAAACAAGACAGAGGGGAGGTGGCCCTGCTCAGATGTCCCTGAATGCCCCATATAGGGTCCCGCCTGCAGCAAGCCCTGTTGGAAGAAGAGATGGAATTTTAATTCAAATTTTGGCTTTTGCTTTTGTATGGGACTGAGCATCTCATTAATGAACAGTGTTTGGTGATTGAAGTGCTCACTGGACTTTCATTTCCTGGAAGTGAGTGGTCAGACAGGTTGGAGGATGCTTGAATTCTCATTAAAGGGCAGAGAAAGGGCGTCCCTTCTTCGGGGGGTTGGGAAATGAAATGAAGTGGATTTATGATTAAACACTGCGAGTCGTGTTTACTCAATGGACTGATTCTCTTTGCTACTGTAAAATGGGTTGTCTTCCTCGGTTATATTTTTCTACTCGTTGGTGTTTGCTTCTGTCACTTCCTCCAAAGCAATCGAGTCCCGGTGCTCACCTTAGATAAGTCACTTAACTGGCACTAGGCATTCAGCTGAGCTTCAGGCTCCAGATCCCTGCCTCGAGGGAGATTTTAAGGAGCCTCATGTCCACAGGTCAACGGACTCGGTATCAATTTTCCATTGTTGCACATTCCTATATGACAGTCAAATTCTGATTCTCTGTACTATTAAATGTAGCAGACGTCGGTTTATATCTGCCCTGCACCAGGTCTCCTGCTGCAGGAAACAGAGCGGAGCCCCGGTCCTCCAGGAGGTCGCACGCAGATGAAGGGACATGGATAAGTCGTCAGGACACTCGGGGTGCGGTGAGAGGCCCAGCACAGCCGTGTTCACAGAGGGTGACTCATCGGAGGTGTCTCCAGGTCTGTCCTTTGATGCTGCCACTATGCTTGGCCCGTGGTGGGCACTCTGAATCTATGTGACATTTGCTTCTCATCCGCACAAGGATGGTTGTTGGGTAATGGCAGTCACCGGCTCTGTGTGCGTAACAGTATCCTAAGCACTTGCCAGGTGCCTACCTCGTCTTTAGAATGAATACCTTTCAGAGGCGGCATACTAAGTCATAGGATGTGTATCCCATCATTTGTGTAATCGTCTCTCCCTTCCCAGGACATCACTTCGCGTGTCCTGTGTCTCTGTATCACATAAAGTGCTTCACTGAAGGACGGCACCTTACCGTATAGACCACATCTTAGCCGCGTATATCCCGGGGCTGCTCCGTATCTCCGCGTGGGTGTCTAAAACGCTTCTCGTGTAAACACAACGAGCAGAAGCCCTAATTCTCTTCCGGACGGTTTCCTAGGGCCCCCATAGGGAAGTATCGCAAACGGGACGGCTTAAGCCAACAAAAGTGTATTCTCCCGCAGTTCTGAGGACGAGAAGTCTGAAATCAAGGTCTCGGCAGGACTGGTTCCTCCCCAGGGCTCTGTGGGGGGATCTTTGCTAGGACTCTTCCTGTCTACTGGTGACAAGCCGGCAGTTGTTGGCATCCCTTGTCTTACAGATGCCTCACTCCAGTCTCCGCCCCCTCCTCACGTGGCTGACTCTCCTCAAGTGTCAGGGTCCCTACGTGCTCTTCTCCTTTCTGTGTGTCTCTGTCTCTGTGTCTGAATTTCTCTCTTCTTACAGGGATGCCTGACACAGTGGAGTAAAGGCTTACCCTACTTCAGCAGGACCTTATCTTACCCTGACTAATTATATCTGCAATACCCTGATTTCTAAATAAGTTTACATTCTGTGGTGCTGGGGGTTTGGGTTTCAACATGTCTTTTTCTTTTAATGTTTATTTATCTTTGAGAGAGAGAGAGAGAGAACCAGTAGGGAAGGGAAGAGATGGGGGACAGAGGACCCAAAGCAGGCTCTGCACAGACAGCAGAGAGCCCGATGTGGGGCTTAAACTCACGAACCATGAGATCACGACCTAAGCCGAAGTCAGACGCTCAACCAACTGAGCCCCCCAGATGCCCTTCAACGTATCTTGTTGAGAGGGACACAGTTCAACCCATGACGTCTTCCCTTCTCATTTCCCAAATTTTCATCTTCTCCTGTCTTCTCCAATGGTATAATTGGCACCGTAGCAGGTCAAGTTGAGAATCCACGAGTGATCCTTGATTTCTCTGCCTTTGTCACCACAAACCCTTGTAGCCCTGCTTCCAAAAACATCCCCGATCCATCCATTTCTCTCCTTGTCCATTTCCACTCTGCCAGTTCAGGCTACTGACCCTTTTCACTGGAATCGCTGCATGAGCTCCTCGCTGGTCTCTCTGCCCCTTTCTCTTCTACAGTCTGGTCTCATGCCCTTGCTTAGTATTTATTATCTACTGAATAAAGTTCAAACACCTCACCTGTGCTTATGAAATCCTGTTGATCTGGCCTTTCCCCCTCCTCCGAACTCATTTTGGATCACTTGCTTTAATGATCAGCTTTCTCGCAGTTCCCTGGAGCACTGGCCTCCTTTTCTGGAATATTCTCTTCTGGACCTTCGTATGGCTGCCCCTTCTTGTCCTGAGAATCTCAGCTTAAAGATCTTCTCATTTAGTGACATTTAAGAGACCTTCCCTGACTACCTAATCAAGAGCAGCCGCTGAGTTATTCTCTACCACAGACCTTTATTTTAATTCTCTGCAGAGAATTTTGTAAATAGATTGTTTTTCTCATTTATGTAAGTATTTATTGTCTTTTTCCACAAGTTAAAATGTCCTTCCTAGGAGAGCAGGGACCTTGTTTATCTTGGTTCCAACATCTAGCACTGTGTCTGGCACACAGGAGGAACTCAACAAATATTTATCCAATGAATAATTAATCCTGCACAGGAGATCTTTGTCTATGAACTCCCCCTCTCCCTACCCACTTTTGGAAATTTATTTTATCATAAATAATCCAAGAGGGGGAGGATTCCTAGATCAAGGAATAGAAACATAGTTTGGCTCTTGTACTGCCAAAAGTGGTTTGCAAGGATGTAAGGTCAGTTTTCATTTGTTAGGCAACTTTTTGAATCCCAAGTGCCAAGGCAGTGATGTCTGGTGTGCGGGGGAGGGAGGGGGGGAGGGCATGAGCCACAGTAGGGAGAGCAGGGTAGGGGTGCCGTCCCTGGTGGGCCAGGCCTAAGTGGCAGCAGGGATCAATCATTCAGCAGGCCTCTCGTTCCAGTGCGGGGCAGGAGGGTCAACAGCCTGGTTCTGCAGACCCTCCTGGAGCCGCACACACAGGGGGCCTCATCCGCTGCATGAACTTGGGTGCAGCTGCAGGAGCCAGGCTGAGCAGTAGAGCTGGAAGGTGCACCTGCCTTTTGGCGCCATGGGGCCTCGTTCTGGAGGCCAGGTCGGGAAGCGGAGTGGGTGTGGAAGCCGAGGAAGCACAATGGGGCTTGGACCCGGGAGATTGGAGGCTGTTTGCAATGGTTATTTGTGGATTGGAGCTTTTCTGCTTAGAACATGGAGTCTGGAATTGAGGGGTCTGAGCGCCTGTTTTGCACAGTTCTGCGCACAGCTGGGCCCACTCAGCAGTGCCCACACAGCAGTACCCTGCCCCGTCTCCTAAAATTGTTGCAAGAGCTAAAATAGCAGATACGTGTTAGGCGCTCAGAATAGGGCCTGGCACACAATTGGTGTCATCCAAGTGTTGATTATTCATCCTCGGCCTTGCTCCTCTGGGACAACTGTAAGCTTCCTGATGGCAGAGACTATATTTGACCCAGAATAGTGTAGTGCTGATGGGTCAGGCTGACGGAGTTCTAAATCCGGGCTCCACTGCCTACGAGCTGAGTGACGCTGGGCAAATTACTTAACTTCTCTGCTCCTCAGTTTGCCCCTCTGTAAAATGGTGATAATGAAAGTACTGGCCTTGGGTTTCTAGTGGACTAAGTGAGTTGATGAAGGTAAAAAAGCACAGACAGTGCCTAACACAGGAGTGAGCAAGCGGATTTAATGAACGCTCTGTTCTGCCCTGAACACATCCCGGAGGGCAGCCTACATTTCCCTTCGTGACTTCCTTCCTTCTCTTTGTTTCTCATAGCCTCTCCGTGTGTCTCTGGCTCCCAGAATCCCTCAGCCTTTCCTGCAACCCATTCCTGAAAGGCCCGTGCATAATTACTGTTCACTGAAGTGCTGGCTACTACGGGGTTGCTTCTGTTCATGCAAAAACGCTGTGGGACACTTCTGGACTTTGTGGGACACTTCTAGAACCTTGCTTTGTCTGAGAAACAGCACTGTGGGCCTCGTCTGGGAAACGCAGGCTCTCAGGGCCCCTCCAGACCCGCAGAATCAGTCTGCACTTCCACGAGCTCCGAAACAGTTCCCCTTAAACGTCCATGTGCCTGTGCTTTCCCTGGAGATCCTCTTAAAATACAGATTCCTAGGCTCCATTCGGAGTTTCTGTTCAGTAGGGCTGAAGGCCTGAGAATCTGCATTTCTACCAGGCAATGGGCATGAAGCCCGGGGCGCCTGGGTGGCTCAGTCGGTTAAGTGTCCGACGTCAGCTCAGGTCACGATCTCGCAGTTCATGAGCCCGAGCCCCGTGTCGGGCTCTGTGCTCACAGCTAGGGCCTGGAGCCTGCTTCAGATTCTGTGTCTCCCTCTCTTTCTATGTCCCTCCCCGCTTGTCTCTCTCTCTCTCTCTAAAGTAAATACACGTTAAAAAAAATTAAAAGAAAAAAGGAATGGAGTCCAAATAGGAAAGCTTGAGGCACTGGGGAAGTTGGCTTGTTAAGACAGCAGACCCCTTCCCAGTCTTTTAAAAGCACGTCAGGCAGTCTCTGCCTGTGGGATCTCAGCACAAAGATGCCTTTGATGATTAATGCTATTTCCATATTTGTTCAAAATTCTACAGCTTATAAGTTCTTTCATGTGTTTGATCTTATTTCATCCTGCAACCGCCCTGTAGGTTGAGCCAGGAGAAAGGCTCACCTCATTTCCAAAAGAGAGCACTGAGGCACAGAGAGTTACAAGGGGTAGAAACCCCACAGCCACTGGCCACCACACCGCGTCCCCTGGCTGGTGCTGAGGCACTGTTTCTCATCCTTGAAACCCTCCAAGGCCGATCAGACCACAGTCTTCACAGAGGGGCAAACAAACCGAGAGGCTTGCTGACGTTCAGGAACATTCCCCAGGTCCCAAACACGGCAGTTCTTACTTCTCCACCATAGTTACTTCCCCTTAGTAGCAGGTTCTGTCTCTGTCTCTGTCTCTTGCACACTTGCGTGCACACACACACACACACGCAGACACCCCCGACAACCCCAACTCCAGTAAAACAGAAAACCCTCTTTCTAAGAGAGTTCTGACTTCTCCCATTTCATCTGCTGAAAATGTTAGCCGGGCCCCACCGGGGGCTCTGGCCTCTGCTGGCCGGTCAGGCCCAGCTGGCTTAGGGGACGCCAGGCGCCCATAGGAGGGAAGGGGAGCTTGGCGCTCAGGTCTGGCTCTGATTCCCCTGCGGGAGCCCTGAAGAGTCCCTGCTCCTTCCTGGCCTCTTGCCTCGTCTGGGAAACGGGGAGAGGTTGAGTAGATGACCTCCTGCGGATCTTTAACCTGTCATGTTATGGTTCTATGTAGGAGGCTCACAAGGGAGGAAACCTCAGCCCTCCTGTCAAATAAGAGCCTTTGGGGGGAGGGGGAACCTGTCTATTTAGAGTTGTTCAAGCTGTATTGTGTCCGTGCTGGAAATGATTTCAGGGCACATTTGGCAGAGTTCATCTCTGGTGAGCTCTTCCTTTGATTTTGCACGCCAACCCCAGTGCTCCTTCTGCCCGTACCCTGTACCCGGAGTCCTCATCGGCCACACTCCGCCCTGCCTGTGTCCCAGCGTGGGGACAGCTTCGGGAGCATCTAAAGGAACACACGCACTGGAGAACAGGCACTGACCCCGGGGGAGCCGAGACCGTGCCACGGGGCCACGATGCCGGGACTCGCCTTCCAGCGTGGGAGAGGCCGTCCGGCTCAGCGGCCGGGAGCCTGGGCCCCAGGCCACCTGTGAAGGTGTGTGTCTAGGGCAGCCTAGCCTCCCAGACCCTCGGCTGGTTCCTTCCTAAAAGTCGGAGTGGAGACATAGGTGCTCCACAGAATACAATCAGCGTGGTGCCAGGCAAGAAACGTGGTAACGTCACCATCCCAGTGATGGCATGTGGTCTTAGCCACCCCAAGTTACATTTGTCAGGCCAGGCCCTGTGTGCCCCACTTTCTGTGCGTGATCTGTATCCTCCCATTCGAGTCTCACAGAAATCCTCCCAAAGGGGGATTATTAATACTCCCCTTTTTCAAATGTGAAAACGGAGGCTTAAGGAAGCAAAGCAGATGCTTTCGTTTCTCCTAATGACCTCTCTGGGCTGAAGGCACGTTGGACATCGGGGCAAACCTCCCACACTAACTGGTTCCTGTAACAGTCTTGGAAGGGGTTAGTGATGGGGCACTTGGTCCCTCCTCAAGAGCCTGCTCTGTCTTTGAGCGGCGCTGGCTGGAGGAAAACGCTTCTTTGGAAGGAGCCAAAAGCGATTTCTCTGGAACCGCCCCTCATTTGCGTGGTGGAAAGAACGCTGGGCCAAGACTCAGAGGCCTTGGGCTGGGGTCCCGGCCCCTCCACTTAATGGTGTTCGACCACCAGCAGGCTGCTCCTCGGGGCCTGTTTTCCCAGGTGAAAATGAAGGCGTTGGACGAGATGTGCTCTAGGTCCTTTCTGGTTTGGACATTTCAGGATCACATAATTCACGAGGCTCTGTGTGTGTAATGCACGCACATCTGATTATAATGATGGAAACAGTGAAGGGGCGGACACTGTGTTCCCAGGAACAGATCTGCTTCTGCCAACATGTCTGTCAGGGCGGGGACGCTGCCAGCTGAGAAGAATCCAGAAGGTTCTTAGAAATGGAGTTCTCATCTTGTCTTAAAACAGACCCTACCCCCCTCCTTCCCTTCCCCCTCCTGCTCTTCTCCACTCTCTCTCTTTCATTCTTTCCTTCCTCCTCAATTCCTTTCTGATTCAGAGCCATAAAGGCATATTTCAATCTCTCCGATCAGAGTTAAAGATCATGTCTCTGGTGACTTGTTTCTCACATGACACCAAGCGTGTAGAATCTGTTTTCACGAACAGAGAAACCTACACAAACGTGACACCGAGCTGCCTTGTGTCTCCGAGAGCCTCTCCCATCGGGCAGCTGAAATCCCGGCTCCTTGAGGCAGGAGCTGGGCCCACACGTGGACTGTCACGGGGGCTCCTGGAATCGGGTGCAGATCTGGGCATTGTTCATGAATGTGCGAGAGAAGACAGCTGGGTGCTAGGTTGGTAGCTGAGCCTGGTGACCGTAGGGGATGACCTGGTATTCAGAGTCAGGCTCTCCTGTTGTCTGTGTCTGACGCCACAGAACGCAAACATCAGACAAAATGGATCAAGATGGAGAAGGAAAAAAAAGCCCAAACTTTTCCATAATCATGTTTGAGCAGAAAATAAGAACATGATCCAAACCACAAAAATGGCTAAACATCCCCCCCTTTCCTGGCTAATGTGACTGTTGCTACCTCCCTTCCTTCCACTTAAATAAGAATTCAGATACTCATGGGGTTACTCCTGCTTCCTGAGAGCGTCCGATCTGGAGCAAAGCCCTGCTTCCTTAAACCCTCCCTACGATCATCCGCCACAAGCCCGAGTCCTGTAAGAAGCCCACCTAACATCCTTCTCGGAGAAGCTCCAGCGTTCCCATGGCGTGGCTCTCCTTCATCGCAGAGTCCAGGAACTCTGCCTTGTTCGGTGGGTTGCCACAGCATCTCTTGTCTGTTTTACTGCAATGGCCTCCTGCCGCACTCCTCTGCTCAAAACCTGGCAATGGCTCCCCCTGCCCTCCGAGGAGAGTGAATGCCCCTTCTGTGCCCGCTGGTCTGGTCTCTGTGCTGGGTCTGGCCTCATCTCCACCCACCTCCCCAGGGGCTCACTCTCCATCTGTTACACCAGCCTCCTTGCTGCTCCTGCGAGACACCAGGCCTGCTCCTGCCTCTGGCCTGGGTACTCGGGGCTCTCTCTGCTGGAACACTCTTCCCCTAGGTGGCCACATGGCTCCCTCTCTTGCCGCCTCCAAGCCTCTGCGCAGGTCTCACTTTGAAGCCCACTCTGACCAGACGGCACTATTTAAAACTGCAGCCGCTCCCTTGACTACTCCCCAGTTCTTTTACTCTGCTCTCCTTTTCTTTTCCTCATAGTTCTTAACCCCTTCAGTCGGGACCAGGTGCCCAATCACTGTCTTTACTGTTCATGGTGTGTCTCTCCAGGCAGGATCGAATTTCCGTAAGCGTGGCCATCCCGGTACCAAGCCCCTGGCGTTGGGCTTGGCCTACAATTACCAACCAGCGCATGTTTGTTGGATGTTGCTGAATAAACTAGCATCATCGGGGCTGGGAAGTAAGACCAGACATGCTTTGGCTCGGAATCCCTCACTGAGAAATTCGGAGCCAGGCTGCCTGCCTCAGGCTGGGGTGCATTGTCAGTTCCACGTGTTTTCCTAAGACAGAGTTTCCTAAACGTCAATCTGGTGCATGGCAACCTCATGATTTTCTCCCTCAGAACAACCTATACTTTTGTTTACTTGAAGCTTTTCCTTAAATAGACCTACTTTTGGACAAATACATTTATTTTCAAAGAAAACTGCATATCATGGATTTGAAGTGCTGGTTGTATTTTTTCTCATATACATTAACACAAACATACAGCTCGCTTGCTATATTATCTATCTGAGACTAATATAACCCTGTATGCTAACTAACTGGAATTAAAATAAAAATTAAAAAATAAACCTCTAGCTAGTAAAATAAATAGCATTCTTTTGTAGCATCTACATCTTTTTACTGCCTCCAGTGGAAACCTGCCTTATGCTTTTCCCTTCAACCGGAAAGATCCTCCCACCTCCCCAAACCCCGCCCGGCCTTCTTTAGGAGGTCCTGGGAAAGCCCCCCGGCTCACACACTCGCTCACTCCTCTGGGCTCCCTTCGTACTTACAGAAACACGTGCCATGCGTGCATGCCTTGTGGTTCTGTCCTCTGTGTCACAACGTAAGATCATGGGATACCTTCTTCGAGCTGTCCAAAGGCGATGGAGTGTTCCACGCCTGTGTTTACACACCACCAAAGAGAGGAAGAGGCTTGTCCCAAGTCCCTGCAGGGGCAAAGCCAAGACTAGACCCTGGGCTTTCCGATGGCCCACACTCAGCGGGGGTCCGCACACACTAGTGAGTCCCTGTGATGCATCCAGCGCTGCTCCCGGCCCCGGAGACTGTGGGGAACAGAACAGACCCAGACTTGCCCACACAGGGCTTACGGTGGAGCTAGGAAGCTGCACGCTGAATAAACCATATACCTGATTAGAGAAATAGTTGCCAGTGTCTTGGGAGAGACATGCAGGGCGGGGGAGCGACCCCAGCGCGTTTGGAGGGTCGTGAAAGCCTCGCTAAAGAAGTATGTTTAAACGCACAGGCATGAGCTGAAGAGGAGCTGGTGGATTTCTAAATGGTGCCGGGCTAACGCACAAAGTTTTGAGTTGAGGTTTGAAAACTCTGGGGCATCGTGGGCTGGTGCCTCCCAGCCCTGCAGTGGTCCACTCCATACGTCCTGCATTCGGCAAGAAGGGGACCGGAGACGCTTCAGGTCAACTCTGGGGCGGGGGGGGGGGGGGGGGGGGGCCTCACCCCTTCCTGGCAGAGAGACAGGCACATTGGACACGTTAGTTGTTTTTGCCAAGGGAGCGCTCACACTGTGAGCCTTGACATTAACAAAAATAAATTCTCAGCTCCTGGAAGTGGAAAATCTTAGTATTACTTACAAGGCACAGTGCAAGCCTCGTGTAGTTTTGCCTAACTCGTAAAATGAAGATTTTACAAACAAGGAATGCGTTATAGTCACTGTTACTGTTACATCCAGAGTTTATCTTCCTGTTTCCTTGTGAGATTTCAATGGAGCCGGTTAAACTATACCTAAGAAACTCCAACTGCATCCTACCTTGGTCTTAGAAAATTAAACCTGACAAGCAATGGGATGGCCATGATGTGGAGAAGGGTGTGTCTGGATGGAGGGAAGCCTTGGGGTTTGGTCTCCAGCACTGCCCCTTACCGGGCCGGGAAAATTGCTTCACTTTTCTGAGCTTCTGTGTCTTCCTCCATAAACTGGAGATAATAATCCTCGTACCTTGTGAGATTCTTGAGATGTTAAATGGGACTCTATGGGGGAAATTCTTTCCTAAGATCTAAAGTGCTACAGAAGGTCAGTTCGGGGCAGCTGGTGGCTCGGTTGGTTAAGCGGGTAACTTAGACTCAGGTCATGATCTCATGGCTTGTGGCTTTGAGCCCCGTATCAGGCTCTGTGCTGACAGCTCAGAGTCTGGAGCCTGCTTCGGATTCTTGTCTCCCTCTCTCTTTACCCCTTCCCTTTTTGTGCTCTGTCTCTCTCTCAAAAATAAATAAACATTAAAAAAAAGAAATGAACATCCTGTTATAGACCCTCTCTCAGCAAAGCTCAAACACGGCTCCGAGACGCGGTTGGGGCCCACATGAAGGTCTCCTGATCGCCACTTGGGTTCTCCTCACCAGGCTGCTGCACCGCGCCTGCCTCCCAGTGCAATTCTTGGCAAGAGTGAGTCCCTGGGGGACATGAACAGGTGCCAGGAGGGGGTGGAGGGAGTCGTGGGACCCCCACGGAGGCACAGGGGTGGATGCTTCCACCTTCTCAGTTTGCTGAGGGCTCTGAGGCTGGGCCTTCTCGGTCTCTGCCTCTCAACTTACGCATCTGTGTGGGTACAGCTGTGGCCTCACATAAAATAACAGGCTTCTTTGCCTTTTCGCACATTTTGAAAGCAAAGTCGGGTTTTAATGACCAGCTCTCTGCTCCTCGGTATTTTCTTTCAAGCAAAGGCCATGTTATTGTAAGATACTACATTTCAATGGGGGTTATTCTTTGGTCCCTGGCAGACATTCCTGAGCGGTAGGTTTTAGGAGGTGGTCCAAGTTTTATTGCTTCTGGTGTCCGATAACCTTGGAACGGGTGTCTGTCTCCATGCCCCCCAAGGCCATGTTATTTCAGGAAGTTACAGCTCTTAAAATCATTCTCTACTGAAAGCAAAGTGCCACTAATTCTAAGTAAAGTGAGCTTTCCAAATAAGACCAGCTGTGAACGTTTAATAAAAAACAAAAAGGAAAAGGAAGACACTTGCACGACGGGAGTCCACAGTGAAAACGCTCCATGGTTGACCTCCTTCAGGGGTTTTCGCAGCCATTTAGAAAGATGTCTTCAGCGAACTCGTCTAAATTGGCTAAGAACGCCTGGCATGACGGACACGTTGTGTTTGTAGGCCAATATTCAATCCAGGCGGATGAATCCAAAGGGTAGATGTACCTGCCAAGAGAAAAAGGGAAATGAAGAGCGAAGAGCCCACCTGGATGGCGCTCAGGTGCTCAGGCCACGCTGTCAGCCAGACCCCGCTCGGCCGGCCTCCCCCAGGAGGGGCCCCAAACCCGCAAATCTCATGAAGCCGCTTGGGCCCCCACAATTAGAGGCGGGAACGGCATCTGTTTCAAGATCTATTTTTTAAGAAGAGATCAGACAATGCATATAAAACATCTTTACAAACACAACAGTCTGAGAACTCATTGAGGGGGCAGACGTGGCGGGGAGGGGTGCGAGGGGCACCTTCAGAGCATCCACAGACCCAGGTGCTCAGTCAGTTTACCCATCAGGGAGTTCTCAGCCGCCCTGATGGCTATAAGTAGTTTTTTGTCTTCCATTCTCATTGTTCCATTGCTTCTTGGCCTTTTGGCTAAGGTCAAGGGCGAATTCACATTATTTTATTTATGCTCCTAATGGTTTGTTGGCTAACAGAAGGACACATGAGAGACATGTAGTGTATTTAAGAATAAACTACCCCTAGTTTTGAGGGAAAGATCAGAGGGACTCCAACATGACTTACTTGAAACTGAAGTTGTGTTTTATCTGGAGGGCTTCTTTACCCATAATCAAATATTGTCCACCTTGTTCCAGGTCAGCGTTAGCACAGGTCGCCTTTTTAATGAAGGTGATTTCAGAGTCCTTCTGGGCAACAGCTTTACCTGGGAGGCACACAGGTGAGGTTATCACATTCATGTTACAATGTCATGATCATAAACTCTCTCAACAGTTCTAGTTCCTCGTGGCTATTACTGAAGGGCATATGTTTACACTGAATGGCTACTGGAAAGTGACACTGTCTATAGAATCTGGAATCGGGCTCTCTGGGTCAAACCGCAGCTCTGAGGCTTGCTGGACCTGGACAAATGAGGCTCAGATCCCTCATCTGAAAAATGGGAATGATGATATAACCCACCTTGTGAAACTGATGGGAGACTAAATGGGTTCTTGCGGGAAAAGTGCTTAGAACACAACAAGAGGTATATAAACGTTTGTTATTACTCCTGTAGAACCAGGAATTAAAAGAACGTCTCTATAGTTGAACAATATTAATCTCCTGTGTTATATAGCAAAATAAAAGAAGTGTTTGTGTAGCTGGCAATGGACAACTTTGTAGAAAAGTGCAAGATGTGTGAAAGACTTGGAAAATTTGAAGGAGGATAACTTTGGGATTCCCAAAGAACTCCGAGGCAGGCGAGAAGCTGTCTCTTCTACCTGGAATGAATGGATTCCTCCCTAGGTTGAATTTCTATCCACCATTAAACACATCATCAATTTTCAAGGTATCCAGTAAACACTCCCAGATGCTCTTTCTCATAAATATCTCTCTGTCTCTCCCTTATGCTCATTATACTTGAACTTCTATCACAGTGTTTCACCCCACATGTGCTAGAAGCTTCTTGAGGCAGGGACTGGGTCTGATTCATTGCTGTAGATTCAGGACTGATGATCAGTTATTAAACTCTGACAGAGTGATCCTTAGTATTAAATCCTGTAAACCTTCTGAACTTGTCCATAAAAGTAACAACATCAATGGTAAACTTTAATTGGTATTTTTTAACTAGTGTGCACACATGAGCTCTCCTAATGATGACACCTCCTGATGTTTTAAACATGACTTGCCCTGGCAGCAATATCTAAACAATATTCCCCACACTGTTTACCAATCCGGCCCCTGGCATGGCCTTAACCATTATTTTTAAAAGTCTTTGGGTATGGACAATTTCAAGCATATTCAGAAAGACAGAATAGTTAATTAACCTCAGCTTCAACAGTCACTGATTTTTTTTTTCATCTGTATCTTTATTCCAAGCTCCCTGCGTTTTAGGGGAAACACCAATTTGTCATTATCCTTGAACTATGGTTGCTTTCAATCATTTAGGTTTTAGTTTGGCTTATTGTGAGTATATAGCAATTCTTGGGTAAGTGGTAAATGTGTGGTGTTTTGATAATTATAGACATTTAAAATTCATATATATTAAAAAATAAACATGTAGAAAGAAGAGATAATAAATTATGCAAAAATTTCTTAACATTTCTTTTTAAATGTCATAAATATGAATCTTCTGAATGGACAGGAGAACAGAAAGAAATGATACGAAAAAGAACTACAGCTTAGGGGCACCTGGGTGGCTCAGTTAAGTGCCCGACTTTGGCTCAGGTCATGATCGCATCAGGCTCGGTGCTGACAGCTCAGAGCCTGGAGCTGCTTCAGATTCTGTGTCTCCTTCTCTCTCTGATTGCTCTCTGTCTCTCAAAAAAAAAATTTTTTTTTTTAAAGAACTACAGCTTGGGAATCATCTGATGCTGCACAAAATTCAGAACAGTCTTGAATATCTTTTGATACTGTGCAAGAATTGGTATAATATAAAACAAATAACTTGTATTTCTGGAATGAAAAGCACTTGATTATTTCAGTGAAAATAGGAATGGCTTACTGTTGCTCAGAACGTTAAAGCTGGATGCAAATGGTGCTCAAAGTTAGGCTGTGAAACAATTTTGCTAAACACCTGTTCTGTCAGGATGTCAATCACGGTTCAAATAAAGAAAATTTGTGATCATCATTGAGAGAAAAATAGAATAACATCAGAAATCAATTCCATACAGTAAAACATTTGGAACAAAAAAAGCCAGAAAAACATTTTATCAGAGTATTGATTCAGCAAATAAAGATTTGGAAAGTATTATTAGAATCCAACTCTAGTCTATGGTTAACAATGATTATTTTCATACTTGAAACACTTAATAGAATTTCAAAGGTGAAAGAAAATCAATGTAAACATATAGTTGCAATTTAGATTTATGGTCCTACTTATCGCAAAATTTATATCTACTAAAATCAGAACACAGCTTTTTGGAAAATCTAAATAAGATAATAAAATTAAGTTTCAATCATTTTTTTTTATTAAACTTTAAAAAACTGTTATTTATTTGTTTATTTTGAGAGAGAGAGAGAGAGAGCGAGCACCAGAGAATGAAGAAGGGGCAGAGAGAGAGGGAGAATCCCAAGCAGGCTCTGCACTGTCAGCACAGAGCCTGATGTGGGGCTTGATCTCATGAACCATGAAATTATGACCTGAGCTGAAATCAAGAGTCAGATGCTTAACTGATTGAGCCATTCAGGCACCCCTTAAATTTCAATCGTTATTGAGAAAATTAAGTACTTAACATCAAAAGTGTTTAAAATAATGTAAAATTTAAAAACTGTAGACTTTGAAGGTCACTTAATGGGTTCTGTTGATATCAAGATACTGGAGGGAACAACTGAACAGCATAGCAAACGGTTTGAGAGAAAAGGAGTCAATGAGGAATAGTCATAGTGACACTTTATTGGTGCAGATGTTATGCCAAAGAGGAGTCTGGGTTTCAGCAAAAATCCTGAAATTCCCAGCTGTTCAATCTGGCATTGACTGAATTACCTATCAAGTAGGTATCAAGTGTCTCTGGACAATATAAAGATATGAGTCAAGCAAAAGATCACTTTAAATATTGTCTTCATCAATTTAGTGTTTCCTACGACATATCTAATACACACTAGACAGGAGTAAGTAATAATAGGAAAGCTTTGAAAATTGCAATGAAAAAAATCGCAATAATCAAAATTGGGAAAATATTGGGATTTTGATGGTTGGTTGGTGGTGCTAGAATCACGAAGGCGGTTTGGAAATTGTAAGTTTGATGGATTCACTTCAATAGATAATTGTGTTATAGGAGCAAATATTTAGAAAGTGGATAGATATGCTTTTTGGTGATTTTCTTATGATAGTCTAGCACTTTTGTCAATACCATCTTTAGCTGTTCAAGAAAAGATATTTCAGTTTTGATAAGCTCACAGGTTAGAGAATGATGAAACTACATACAAATAAAGAAAGCAAACTACAAAAGTGGAGCAAGAGCTGTTATAAAATCAAGAATGATCATAAATTTGATACAAAACAAAAGAAAATCAATTTAAAGGAAAAGCTAATTATATGAAAATATTTTTGTTTTAGTGACAAGAGTAAAAAATGTGACAAACTTTTCAGTTTTTTAAAAAATTGTGAAGTCTAAAACTTTGCCTATGACATCTATAAAACTGAGGGTTGAAGGGGAATAAAAATTAAGAAAATGGGGAAAACTAAATATGATATTTCAACAAATTGTTTTTATGATTTAGCTGATAGCAGAGATATGTTGAATACATAAAAATGCCAGACAGTATCCAAAGGACTGGAAACACTTTGAATGTAATTACCACCAAGTTAGCTTGAGCTGAGAGAGACTTCGGTACCATGAACAATCTTGTCACTATTAGGAGAAATTACTTAATGAGATTATAGGGTGTATAAAGACTGTCACTGCAATAAAGATGAAATTGGAAATGTTTGAGGCGGTTCCTCATTGTCAGGCCAAAGCTCAGATGGGCAATCTGTAGTGAGTCAAGCAAAATAAAATCGACAATTTCTAAAATAAAAAAAACTTATTTGGAATTATTAGAATAACTTAATGGGGGCGTCTGTGTGACTCCGTCAGTTAAGTGTCCACCTCCTGATTTTGGCTCAGGTCATGATCTCACGGTCCTGAGATCGAGCCCCACATCGGGTTCCGAGCTGACAGCACGGAGTCTGCTTGGGATTCCCTCTCTCCCGCTCTCTCTGCCCCTCCTCAGTCTGCATGTGCATGCACTCTCTCTCCCTCTCCCTCTCTCAAAATAAATAAGCATTAAAAAAGGAATCATTTAATGAATCATTTGTGTGGCAATTTGTATAATTTGACAAGCAGTACTATAATATTTATAGCTTAGTTTAATTAGAGAAAAAAGGGAACATATTTTAAAATGTTTTATATGTCACTTTACATACGAGTTGATTTTACTGTTTTGTTAAAACTCTCGTGTACCCTCACTGGCTCTCTGGCCCCAGGCTTTGCCCTTCACAGATGTCCTTAACTGGTTTCCCTCTTTCCACTGGTGTTCCCTCCAACAGAAGAAGTCAGAGTGATCTTTTAAAATCATAAATCCGGTCGTGCTATTTGCCTACCGCAAACCTTCTCTTAGCTTCCCTTTGGACTTCTAGAATAAAATCCAAAGGTCATGCCATGGCTTCTACATCCCCATAGGACCCCGCTCCCACCTGGGCCTCAGCCTCATCTCAGGCGGGGTCTCCCTGCCTCATTACGACCAGTCACCCACTGGGACTTGTCACTCCCCTGATGCTGCCAGGGGGCTTGCCGTCTCAGGGCCTTTGCGTATTTGGTTCCCTCTCTGCCCCGTCCCTTTAAGAACGGCTAGCTCCTAACAGCACCCCTAAACGAGGCCGTGTTATCACCCTACAGGAGCTTCCCACATAATTCCACGTCTCAGATGTAGTGCTGGTTATGACTGATTATTGTTTATCTTGTTTTTTCACCTCCTTTTGAAAAACACGTGTCTCCTTATATTATGGAACAGAAGCTTTATGAAGACAGGAGCTCTGGCTGTGTTATTCAAGTTGTTTTCTTGGCATCTACTACCACGCCTGGCCCATGGTGAGTACTAAATGCTGGTGGAGGGAAAGAATGAATGAAAGAATGCTCACCAGTTATGTAGATATCCAGGAGGGTTGCGGTGTACTTAACAAAGACATTTTCGTTGGTGATGGATGTGATCCGAACTTTATAGGCTGGTAGAAGAAACAACACAAGAATTCACGCTTAATGTCACTAATGCCATGTTCAGTAGAAGCCAGCGTTTGTCAGACAGATGAGAAAGGGAGCAGAGCGAGCTTCCACGGGCATCCTGAGGTAAATCTCATGTCTTCCAAAAGGCCTTCCTAGATACTCTCAGTCCGATTGTACTGATCCTGACTCATGATCCCATTCTACTTAGGACCGTTTGCCCTCACCACTGTTACAGAACAGGCTGATCAGGATAAGAGCAACATTAAGTTAAAAGATAGAAGCACACTAAGCAGACAAAAATATGCCTTTGTTAGATGGAAAGTTCAGATTCTGATCCTTTAAGATTAGTGGGGTCACGGCCATGGGGAACGTGGAGGAGATCCTTATCTACCATTCAGGCCTGCCCTGTGGGCCTCCTGTGCCCTTGCTTTGATTCCTTGGCCACCTCCGCTGGCTTTGATCTTTAGATTTTGACAGGATTCCATTTTCTGACTCATCTTTGCTTGGATTGACAGTTATCTGACACGAGACATTCTCTGTCCTGGTTTCTCTTCCTTCAGGTGTTACCTTTTAATCCATGGTATTGGATCTCAGTTTTGGAATGGGTGGCTTGAAGAGACCTATTCCTTCTCTGTGGCCTAAGAAAAGATCTTCTCATTTTTGCTTTTGATGGGGTTGAAGTGGAGGATCTGAAATGTTTGCCCAGTTTTGAGATCCTAGCTAGCTAGATGAATGAACTCACTGTGCTTAGTGAATTAGTAACTTCAAACAAATTACAAAAGGTCCCAAATTTCAGATTTATGTCTCTATTGTGCCGTATGGGCAATGTACCTGCCCTGGGCATAGGTGGGGACAGGCAACCATTTTATTTTGTTTCTATTTTATTATTCTAATACCAACCCATAGTCTTCAAAAAAGCCAGATCAGTCTTTTCTTGAGGATAATAAACTAAATCCAGGTTGCATTTATTCTATGTGTTGAAATAGGTTTTTGATATTTTAGAGTTAACATAGATCTAAAATGGAGGGAAGAAATAATTTGGTGAAATTTTTATTTATTAAAACAATATAGTCCTTAAATCTTAATGTATTTTAAAAACTGTAGTGGGTCTTGGCTGAGTTAGGCAGCTTTTTAGCTTTTTAAAATAATCAAGATGAAATCTAAAAAAAGAAAGACTATAAACCATACCTAATTCATTCTGAGATGGCTGCATTTCCACTAAGAGAGGTCAGTGGAATATAACGGAAATAACACTAGAGACCAGGATACATCCTCCTTTTTACTCCTTACTTCCTGCATAAATTTGAACAAATTATTGAATCTCCTTGAGCCTCAGTTTCTTCACTGGCAAAATGTAGGTAATTCTCTGTTACCTCAAAGAAGTCTTAGGGGACCCCAGGGAGGAACCATATATGAAAACAGTTGGTAAATACAAAGTGCTGAATTAACCTACTTCTCTTTCATTTATGAATAACACCCTACTTTCACACGCGCGCGCGTGTGCGCGCACACACACACACACACACACAGGTTTGAGACGGCATACAAAATGCTCTCTTTCTCTCTTTAAAAAAAATCAGAAATAGTAAACATTAGAATCTATGACTAGAAAACAAAGGAGCGAATTTTCTGAGGCGCTTGAAACAAGATGACAGCTGTACTTGGGCATCTGACTTAGCTCTGTGCCCTGAATAACCAGAAGGAGATGCTCCTTTTGAAGTGAAAGACTGCAATTCTGCATATATTTAAAATGATTTAGTACTGATATGTTTACCTTGTCTTTAAAGGGAGTTTGAAAAAACCCCAAGCCCCCAAACCACCTTTGTCTCTGCCTCTCCTCTATTGGCTAGAAGAATACACTAGTGAAATCTTATAACTTTGTGACTTCTCAAAAGTTTTCTTTAATTATGTTTTAGTTCAGTTTAATTCGATATGTTTAATTCAGTGTGATCTATTGGAGTAAAATGTCTTGGCTGGGTGGGTACCTCACTCCTATCATTTTAAATGGAAGTTACATTTCTTTGCTGAAGGATAAATAATTTTGCATGCTAATGCCAAAAATCAATGGCATTTTCCTTCAAGGGAGCACATGTGATATAGTATTTAAATAATCACTGTGAAAAGTTGTTGATCTTTCCAACTGACCACGTATTCATAACATCTCATGGTTAATGGTACTCTGTAGTGAACCTTTGAACTTACCGTAGGCAATGTCTGGCTTACAAGCTGTTTCTTTTCTAGTATCTGCAGAGATTGTCAGATCCAATTCTGTCTGCATCTGTCCACAGTCAGCTGGATTTTGTGAAAAATGCTAAAAGTTAGGTAAACATAAAGAAGCAGCCACTCCCTTTTCATTAAACACAGTTCTCATGAGCCCTGGGACAATCCAGTATAACCTTCAAATACCAGATACCTAACAACCTGTCCATTCTCTCCTCTTCCACAAAATGAAACAATATACAAAGCCAAAGCGAAACAAAACAAACACAAACAAAATCTTGAACGTGAGGGCTTAGAATGGGTAGTCACTCCACATTCGGATCTTTAGAAACGTATATGCTTTCATGGAAGAAAGGAGGGAAATTTCCCATTTGGGGTATAATTAGAAGTCCTTGGAGGAGCCAAGATAATAACTAGATTGATTTACAGCTGTAAAATGGTATGCTAAGTGCCTAAGGAATGTATAGATGTTAAGGTTTCTGAAAAACAAAATAAACCCCAAACCAGCCCAGACTCATGGAATCGGTTGTTGACTATTGTTGAGTTCTGAGTCTTTTTCTTGACCAAGAAGACTGTCTTAGGTGTATAGAAGACTGAAGGCAGCTGGACAATAAACAGAGATGTCACAAAGTGGGAAGGACAAGGAAAATAAAAAGAGGAGCTAGTAGCTCAGTCTTGAGCCTCTGTTCTCTTAGGTTGTGGTCCTGTTACATTAAAAAGACCATGTGAACAGTAAGAATTTCACATCATATTAACCCTCTGATATCCAACAATCATCTAGATGGTGTCCCCTACCCCCTTTCTACAGCAGAAGCAAGCAAGATGTTCAGGAGTTGTCGGGAAGTAGCTTTGTACTATTCAAGGAATCAACTTTCAATCATCTGAGATTATATCTACTTCTGAGAAATAAGTTTGTCAAACAGCTTCCCCCAGATTAGCCGTGGATTATGAGTGGCTGCTTTAAACAAACACGCAGGCTAAATATGTTAAATGAAGTTTACCTTCTAGGCATTTGCATGTTACTCCTTCACAGACTTTCTGAAGTTTGGCATCGAATGGGTTGTAAAACATGGTGCACTGCTTATCTGTGGCGATGAAGGCACAGTTAGGCGGGGTGGCTTGATCAACACTCAACACGTGGATGGGTCAGTGAGTCTCCCAGGAGGACGTGGAGATCACACATGTTCCAAACCCTTCGTTTTTGTAACTTGTACAGGGAGGTTAAATTGTGAATTGCCTCTCCTGGCATGGGCCCCCTCTACCCTCCCTCAAAGATCTCCCCTTCTCTGCTTGAAATTTTACGGTTCCATATTTATTTCTTAGAATTAAAATATTTGGTGCTTCCATAAATCACAGGAAATAAATTGTGTTACATGAGAGTCTATTGAAAGAGCTGTAATTGTTTAGGCTGGAGAAGAACAGGGGAAGAGGGGCTAAGTATGTTCCATGTGATTCCAGAAGATACAACTGGAATGAGTGGTATGAGAGTTCGATATGTTTTAAGAATTGTTTTCTAATAAAGAGAACTGCCTGATGTGGAGTTGTCTGTCCTGTGACCCAAAGAGCTCTCCAGTCACTTAGTATTAGAGGCTGAGTGATCAAAAGTGGGGTCATTCATTCAACATTTATCAATACGTGTTATATGCTGAGCACTGTGTTAGATGCTAGGGACACATGGATGAAAGTCTTCTGTCTGGGTTTGGTGAGAAAGACAAGCATACAGATAACAACCAAGCAATGTGATAGCTGCTACAATGGAGCCCTCAGCAAAACGTGATGGGAATATAGGAGGACAAGGTGATTCCGGGAGGATGAAAGAAACAGGAGGGCGGGGAAGTGGGCTTCTCCAAAAAGGGGAGATGTGGTAATTACTGTAATGAAGGCAAAGTCATCCTCTGCAGAAATCTTTGAGTCGAGCTGATTACCTGGTCTGTGGTATTCATACACTGTGAAAGTAGCAGGATTCAGAAACCCAACTTGAAACAGCTCAAATATCCGGAATCGAACACAAAGGAACTCATCAGAAGGAATCTGTTTGACAAATTCAAGGTTTGAGGAAATTATGGAAGAGAAGAGACTCAGCAGTTTTAGCCTGTAAATTTTGGATAGTGATTGAAAACAGAGAATGGTGAGAGGTGGAACTTACCGAATTCAGTTGCAGAATAATATGTCCATCTTTGATTTGGTAATCAGTTAATAGCTGGTCTACCCCTTCCACAAGCTGAGAGAGGAAAGGGAAGGCTTGAATTATATTTCATAATCTTTAAAAAAAAATCAAAGTTAATCTTTTTGTTTAAATGCATTCATCTGATACTGGGATGTTAGACATGGGGATGTAATCCACTATTCAAAAAAGTTGAAGAGTAGCTCCTCTTCTTGAAGAAGTCTGGACATGTTATCATATGCACTCATGGTCTGTTCAGACCATGCCCCCACTTGACTTTGAGAAATCAAAGCTTAGGTAGATTGTTGGTTTGGAAAAAATACTCTAAGTGATTCCATGAAAGTGATATATTAAAAGGAAAGGAAATAGCTTTATCTGTAAAATAATGCAGAAAACCAAGCATCCATAATCATATGTAAAAGACAAAATTTACAGCTCTTAAGTCCTCCTGGTTTGCACCGATTCCAGTAGGCAAAGCGATATCCATCACGGCATGGGAAGATCCCGATGACGATTCTTCTTTGCTGGGCTTGTAGCTAAAATAAATTAGAGATTAGGAAATGCAATAAATAAGTGGACACGATTCTTTAAGAAAAGGCCTTATGTTTTTAGTAGACTTTAATTTTTAATTAGGGTCTCTACCCCCTTGCCTCTCTAGGATACATGCATTGCTCTCTCTAAATTTTAGAGTTGCCAGAGACTTTTGAGTCATGTATTCTAACTCTTTGCTCACTTGGCTGGTACTTTATATGGACCACCATTCTGGAGCTGGAAAACATCATAAAAGTCATTCAGTCCAAGCTCTTTCATTAACTAGTTGAGAAACCTGAGGATGAGAGTAAGG
This sequence comes from Mungos mungo, assembly GCA_004023785.1. Lineage (NCBI taxonomy): Eukaryota > Metazoa > Chordata > Mammalia > Carnivora > Herpestidae > Mungos > Mungos mungo. Next base: position 66,704 of record PISW01005120.1, read on the forward strand.
TACTTGTTCAAGGTCACATGACTAGTTCACCCCAACACTACATAACTTGATTTCTATTCTAGTTCTTTTTTTCTAACAGAGCACATTTGAAAAAGAAAATTTGTTCTATATCGGAAAGAGACTCAAGAAGCATGGTTAGGAAAAGACTGGAAGGAAATGCCCTAAAATGCTAGCAGCTACTTTCTCTTGATGGCGGGATTATAAGTGATGATGTCTTTTCTTATCCATGATTTTCTAAGTTTTCTAAATTTTCCACAAGAGATAATATTTTTTTTAATGTTTACTCATTTTTGAGAGAGAGAGAGAGAGAGAGAGAGAGCGAGAGAGCGAGCACAAGCAGGAGAAGGGCAGAGAGAGGAAGACACAGAATCTGAAGCAGGCTCCAGGCTCTGAGCTGCCAGCATAGAGCCTGACACGGGGCTCAAACCCATGAGCCACAAGATCATGATCAAGTCAGATGCTTAACCAATGGAGCCACTCACATGCCTGAATAGATCATTTATTTTTAAAAAATACTTTGAGGACTAGCCTTTGTCTAGGAATTGTGCTTGGGAGGAAGCTAAGGCAAAGGGGGTAAAATGGGAGATTTGGTGTTTGTTTTTTTTGTTTTTCTGATAAGAGAGAGAGAAAAAAACACTGAACTGGGGAATCAGGAAACTTGGGTTTCACCCCAGTTCTACTGAGAGATTTCCCCAAATCACTCTCCCTTTCTAGAGCTAATTTTCTTTTTTGTAATATAAACTGTGAAGAAGAATAAACTTGTGTGTTAAGTTTATCGTTATAATTCTAAGGCTTCGTTTTGAGTGGCAGAGGTTGGTGCTACCATTAAGCAGAATTAGAAGATTTAAAAGGGGCACGTTGGCAGGTCAGGGACTGGGGGCTGGGGACAGGGGCAGAATATCGTTCCGCAAAGGTTAAGTTTCAGGTCCCACCTTCACCTCAAGATGCTTGACAGTATCTGGACTTTTGAGAGTGGAACTTAAAGATTAGTCAGGATTAAAGGAAGAAACTGGGGAGACAGCTCATGGTGGGGGGGAATAAATTGATCTCACCTGAAGGAATGAGTATTAATTAAATGGAAGGTTTTATATGAGTTAGAGAGGTGGCAAGGGATCTCTTTCCTCCAGTTGCACCTTATCAGGACAGACTCCATTAGATGTTTTGTATGTCATAGTTACTGTAATAACTAAAGACATTATAAAATCTCTGCTTACACAAATTTAACCCATTCTTCACCAAATTAACAATTAACAATAGACTGTAAGACAACTGGAACTGTAAAATGATATCCGGACATCTCCCCATAATTGGGTGGGCGAATATCACCAGAAGCAGAGAACCCTTGCTCACAGATGCAAATACTCTGTCAGCAGAATGGAAAAGGGCCTCCTGAATGGAGAATGTCTCTGAACAGTTGCTGGAGCCTTGATGACTGGTTGCCATGGTGACTGTTTCAACCCTGGAACAGAAACCTTCCTTTCAAGAAGCCCTTTGCCTGCTGCCAAAGACAGCAATCTCCCCCAAAGGCATTTTGTTCAGAGAGGAGAGAAACGAAATCCTTTCTTCTTTTCTTATGGATACAACAGAAAAGTTGTAAGAAGCTAAATACTGGAAAGAGACCCCCTGAATACAGAAACTACATGCTGGCATTTTTTTTTTTTTAAATCAGGAGAGAGAATATTGGAAGGCAAAGAATTGTTCACATGAATAAGTACTACACAGTTACTTTTGGACTTTATCCAACCTAACTTCAGCTTTACAGAGCTGAAGCATATTCCACCTGGCTTTTTTTTAACATTCTGTTCCCAATTTGTAAAAGCCAAAAAATAGAAAATTCAATATTACATCTCTCCTTGCCTTCTTTTGTATATTAGCAATCTGGAATTAGGCCTCCTGTCAATGAATTCAAATAAATGAGGTGTTTTTTTTTTTAAGGTTAATTGTTTTTGAGAGTGAGGGAGCATGAGCAGGGGAAAGGGACAGAGAGAGAAGGAGAGAGAGAATCCTGAGCAGACTCCATGCTGTCAGTGAAGAGTGTGATGTGGGGCTCGAACCCACAGACCATGAGATCATGACCTGAGTTGAAAACAAGAGTCAGAAGCTTAACAGACAGAACCACCCAGGGGGCCCCTCTTTATTTCTAAACCAAGGGATTACAATGTCATCCTTAAAATCCTTTCCAGCTCGAATCTCTTACACAACTCGATGGAATTTCTGAGTTATCCATACTGAGTGCCTTGACATCACATGAGTATCGGTAAAATCAGCAGAATACCAACCGCAGAAATCAGTTACTGAGAAGGTGAAGAATGAGGAAACAGTCCAGCAGGAGAGGCTGAGGGATCATGAAAGGAGGAAGGAAGAAGCCTGCGCTCTCACATGGCCCTGCCGCCAGCTGACTCCCTCGGTGTGAGCACTGAGGTATGTGCATGTGTTTTCAAAAGCCTGCACTTTTAGAAGCGTTTTAGGATGGCGGATGGGGTGAGCGGAATAATGGCCCCTGAAGATGTCCACGTCCTAATCCCCTGAACCTGTGAATATGTTACCTTATGTGGCAAAAGAGACTTGCAGATGTGATTAAATAAGGGTCTTGCAATAAAGAGGTTATTCTGGATTCTGGTGATTCTGGGCTCAGGGTAATCACTGGGGTCTTTATAAGGGAGAGACGCAGGGGAGTGGTAGCCTCCAGCGTCTGGAAAAGGCAAGGAAGTGGATTCTCCCCTAGAGCCTCTAGGAGAAAGGCAGCTCATTGATTTCAGGACTTCTACCTCCAGAATTGTAAGAGAATAAATCTGGGCTTTTGAACATTGCGTTTCTGGTAAGCTGTTATGTAGCCGCAACAGGAAACTGTTAGAGTGACCAGTTTGGGGCTCTGGAGTTGGCCTGCGGGGGTGGGCACCTGTGGCTCTCAACACCGGCTGCCATCAGGATAGCCTCCGGGGGTGAAGCCAGAGTTCTGGATAGTTCTCAAAGCTCTCCAGGTGACTTGCATATGCAGCCTGAGTTGAGAACCACTGGCTGATGATGGCTAGGGAGTTTTCTGGGTGAATAGGATCTAAGTAAGAGAGTAGAAAAGCTGCTTGTTGTAAGAGTTGCCATGGGAAGGCGACTGAGCGGCCACTTTGCTGTGGAGAGCTGCGAGCACTGACAACCCCCACTGGCAAACCTGGGATGACCCGCGCCATTTGAAAAGCACCAGCGGCCATTTTATTGCAGGTCAGATAACAGATCCAGGCGCCACCAGGACCGCCGACCCCCACTCTCAATCTGGACTGTCTCAAACTGGAATGCCTCACCACGGAATTCCAGCATCCCCCTCCCCACCGAAGTGGACAGCCAATTGAATCCTGCCACCATCCAAAGATGCCCCTACTTGGCTATCGGCCCATCTGAGCTCAAACCCGGAACTCCTGCACCCATAAAACACCTTGCTCTCCCACACCAGGCGCGACTTCCCTGATTCCCTGCTCCAGAGTCACGGAACCTCACCCGGGAATTGCAGACTCCAATAAAGGCCTTCTTGGCTCCATAACGTGGTCTCTTTGTCCTCCCATCTCTGCCTCCATCTATTAAACCTTACACTTGTAAGAAAATCTTTTGCTTTTTCTTTTTCCACATCCTTCTAACCTCCTCTCTACCTTTCTGGAAGACCTAAAAAAATGGATATTATAGTGTTTGAATTAGAAGAAGGCCAAACGTGGGAGAGAAAACTGAGCAAAAATGAAGCTGTTCCATAAAGTAGCTAAGAATGCCCGTTATGTTCTGCATTTTAAAAAGTGTGCACAATTTTGCACCTTGCAGCCATCTTAAAACTCTGAAAGATGTAAAGAGATAATACCGCGGCACAAGTGAGGCTCCAGGTCTGTGCTCACCTCTGGGAAGACAGGCTCACCTGGCACATGCTATTATGCGCTTGAAATCCAAGTCGTCGTAGCGTCTGTAGCTGGATGCTAGCACATACGGCAAACAAAAAACAAGGATAAACCGTTTTTAGCCATTTTGCGCCCTGTCACAACAGAATAACTAATGAAAGTGTCTCTGAACACACTTAAACATGATTTCTGATTTGGAAGCCGGCACTGCTGGTGATTTTAATGGCAGTTCATGGCTACTGACGATGCTGATAATTATAACAGTTCTCTGCTCTCAAAGAAGTTATAATTTTAGGAAGGAGTGATTGAAGGTAACGTGTTTGCAAATGGTTGGAGGGAGAAAGGGCCGAGGCCCGGATTCACTGGAAGCTGGAAAGTTTCCCATAGGAGCAGGCCTCTGAGTTACAGATAGGAGCTACTGGGGGAGAGGAGAGCATGCACCCTGACCCTGGGCCGGGGTTAGAGGGGTACTTCAGGGTGCAAGGGGGCTTGCTTTCAGAGTGGAGGAGAGAACTGACCCACCAGGAGAGGAGAAGGCTTTGGGTAGAAAAAAAAAAAGCCACACAATTACATGTAAATCATTCTGTTTTACCTTCTAGGTCTTGGGCTTCAATTTTCAAATGAAAGCTGCAAACATCCTCAGAAGTACTGGTTTTTTGAACCACAGTTGTTACCTACATTGGGACATGTGAACAACAGTCTATTTAAAACAGGACAGTGCAGCCATTATGGAAAACAGTGTGGAGGTTCTTCTAAAAATTAACATAGAACTACCCTATGACCCAGCAATTACACTACTAGGAATTCATCTAAAGGATATAGGAGTACTGATTTGAAGGGGCACCTGCACCCCAGTGTTTATAAGCAGCACGTTCAACAATAGCCAAAGCATGGAAAGAGTCAAAATGTCCATCAATTGATGAATGGATAAAGAAGATGTGGTATATATATATATATATATACATATGTATATACATACATATATATATATATTCCATTATATATACATATATATATGGAATACTACTCAACAATGAAAAAGAATGAAATCTTGCCATTTGCAACAACATAGATGGAACTGGAGGGTATTATGCTAAGTGAAATAAGTTAGTCAGAGAAAGACAGATATCACATGTCTTTACTTATATGTGACATTTGAGAAGCTTAACAGATGACCATGGGGGAAGGGAAGGAAAAATAAGATAAAAACAGAGAGGGAGGCAAACTATAAGAGACTCTTAAATACAGAGAACAAACAGAGGGTTGATGGGGATGGGGAATATGGATGGGCATTAAGGAGGGCACTTGTTGAGAGGAGCGCTGTGTGTTGTATGTAAGAGAGGAGTCATTGGGTTCTACTCCTAAAGCCAAGACTACACTGTATGTTAACTAACTTGAGAATAAGAAAACAAAAAAAACCCCCCCAGGACAGTGAGAAAGGCATCATGGCTGTACTGTTGCTGTGGATGGAATGCCTGAAGTATCAATTCCACAATCCAGTACAAATGGGGTGCAGTAAAGACTCATTTCCCAACACCTGGACTTTCAGCAAACTCTACAATTTGAGACATGCCTGAGAAGCCCAAGTAGGAAAAAAAAGACACTTAGCCAGGCAGAATCTTGCCAAACCCCACATGGTCGAATCTGAGTACTGTACAGGAAAGTGCCTAAGCCTCTTTTCCTTGAACCTGTACACTCTAATTTTATGCATAACACTTCAAGGCCAGGAAGTATGGCTTTCTCCTAACCCCCACACCACATGGTAAATGACAAATTATAGGTGTGCAGGGAAGGACAGGGGTGCTGCCAGAAGTAGGTATAGTGGGGGCAACTAGAAGTGACAGAGAAGCACACAGTCATCTCCCCCACCAACTCAACCACACAGTCTTATAGAGTCTTAGAAGAATGAATGTGCTATACATAAGGGCATAATTGAAATCATCTGTAGAATGTTAATTTATGCTTAGAGTATGTAGCTCATCTCCGCTATTTGGCAGTCAGCTACACATTTCTCTAAGCTGTTTGGGTAGGTGCATGCAGGCTACAGATAAAATAATAGAAACGTAAGCCCTTTCATATATACATCAATTTGCAATGATGCCGGAGAGTTGCGTTGTGACTACGTTACTAACCACAGCACACAGGGATATGTATGTGTGTATATACATACACGCACATGCATCATATGTACATATACATATAGAACCGTAAAATTATATATATAATGTCCACAAATACAAAGACTATACATACAAGGGTTAACATGGCCATCTGCAAAAAGAAATTGTGAAGACCACTATTGAGGTAGCTAAAAAAGAATGAGATAAATGAATCCTACTTTAGTCGTGGTTACCCAAGCCTAGATTTCGGTAACGTTGTGGCAAAGTCCCTATGTCTTTCATGTTACTTAGTACAAACAGACATATCACTGAAACTGGCCCTCGATGGAATACTTACGTGCACTGTAGCCAAGCCATTGCTGTACCCAGTACTGACGACGAGGTCATCATTGAGAGGCACCTGGAAAGGTGGATGAGAAACTGTGCTATTGTTTCTTCAATCGGGAGGGTGGACAGAACAGTGAAAAGAGTGGCCTGATGCCTGCCAGCTTCCTCTCTCTGAGCTTTTGTGAGATTCAATGAATAAGACCGTGGAGACCCTGGAAATTTCCCTTTCCCTCATCCGTGGAAATTTGAGCTCCCCTGAGCAAAACCAACCCAGCAGAAGCCACTTTGGGTTATGTCTTCATTTATACATGGTTATGATAGAACTGGATCCTCATCTCCTTTTGCCAACAGAATAAATAGCTTCCAGTGCCTCAGGAGGAGGCTGGTCTCCTCCACTTCCCGCTGGTCTTTTTATCCAAACCTGTGGCCCCCCTGGCACCTCACTTATGCCTGCCAGAGTCTTAGGTGCTGACGCTCTTCTTCCCATCCTTCTAGGAGGAGAGCAGGTAAGGGCTGGGTTAAGAAATTCTCTGTCTCTCCAGAGAAGCTCAATCGTACAAATGCCCCCTGATGTGTGGAAAGCGCGGCAGAGGCCATTCTGGGAAGAGCTGGTTCCTTGCTGGCTCCAAGGCTGCCCTTCTCTCACTCAGCACGCTTGTGCAAAGGGGATTCGGGGTGCATGAAGAGTTGTCAGCCCTCCCTCTAGATCTTAGTGAATGTAGGTAACGAGTCCAGCTCTCTCGTTCTCCCTAATGGAAGAGAGCGCCATTTACTGAAGAGCCAGTGCATCAAGATGCTGCATGAGGAATGGGTTCTATGAACATGAGTGACAGATGAGTTTGGGAAATGAAGACTGCTGCCCTGCTCTTGTCCCCATGTCCCTCCATTGCCCATTCTTCCCCAGAGTCACCACACTTATTCATATACATATGAAAGGTGAGGTAGGTATCTTCTGTGAACAAACTTGATTAACTCCATTTAAACTAGAGTTTCCCATGGTAACTTTACCACCAAACCTTTGTTAGGTAATGCATTTCAGGAAATGCTGGCATAGAGATATTTTAAACTAGATACTCATAGCCTGGGTTTTATGCAAAGACAGCATCATGGGCTGAGGTTTAAATTATTTAAAAAAATGGCAAGAAGTCCCTTACCGCATTAGCCCTGTAGAGAAGAACTAACTTGAAGCCGTATCTCCAGTGGGCTTACTGTGCTGCTCAGGTCAAGAGCTTCTCATGAGAGCTTAGACCAGTGGCTCAGAATAGGAATCTGGTGAAGTCTACAAGCTCCCAGAGAAAGGGGACACATTACCAACCCCGGGGGGCCATAAGCACACATGCCTGCAGAGGCCCAGGCACCAAGCAAGGGCAGACGAAGGGCACACACACATGTCACGTGACTGCTGGAAACGGGCCAACGGAAGAGTGCCTGTTGTGGCCAGCACCCTGTTGCCAGATCGTCTGGTGTTTTAAGAGTTTGGAGGCAGATTTTTATTTGAGGTCTCTGGACTTGCAAGTGTTAGAATATGTCTATATCTCTGTCTATATATCTATATCCATACCTATCTATTTTTTTAACTATAGGCCAATAGTTTTTAATTTTTGCATTCAATTTTATTTCTCATACCTATTTATTTCTCCCAAACATGGATTTGTAGAGGACGTAGACAGTTAAAAACTACTTCTAGTCATTTGTATATTTATTTATTTATTTATTTTTAAATGTTTTATTTATTTTTGATACAGAGAGAGACAGCATGAGAGGGGGAGGGGCAGAGAGAGAAGGAGACACAGACCGGAAGCAGGCTCCAGGCTCTGAGCTAGCTGTCAGCACAGAGCCTGATGCGGGGCTCGAACCCACGGATGTGAGATCTGACCTGAGCCGAAGCCGGAGGCTTAACTGACTGAGCCACCCAGGCACCCCTAGTCATTTGTATATTTAAATATGACCTAAAATAATCTAAAATGTGGTAATTAGAAAAATATATATTAGCAGCTGTTTACTGGCAGCTACTATTATTGACACAGAAACTAGTTTTTCTGTCAGGGGATCCAAAGGCCAATCCTCCAGTTTGGCCACACTTTGCATGTGTGACAGGGTCACGTGGAACCTCTGGTGGATGCCCGCATGTGTCTTCCCTCTTACTCTACCACTGCCCCTTTGTGCATTCTATTCTCTCTGTCTAGAATGTTTTCCCCCCTTTCTCCACCCGGCTAAGTCATTCTGATTCTTCCAGATTAAAAAACATTTTTTTAATATAGTTTATTTTTGAGACAGAGAGAGACAAAGCACGAGTGGGGGAGGGGCAGAGAGAGAGGGAGACACAGAATCCGAAGCAGGCTCCAGGCTCTGAGCTGTCAGCACAGATCCTGATGCGGGGCTCTAACGCACTGACCATGAGATCATGACCTGAGCTGAAGTTGGACTCAACTGACTGAGCCACCAGGTGCCCTAATGATTCTTCCAGATTTGTAATCTGTCCATCTGGACACACTTGACAAATTCCTACCTTTCAAATTCCCACCTTGGGTCGGGAGGCCCTGTTCTGTCCTTCCACGTCCCTATCAAGGCTCTTGGTTTTTACAGTTTGTTAAAACGACAGTCTTCCTGAGTACACAGTTTCTTCATACACTTTGCTTTTGAATTCCCAGGACCTGGGACACAGCAGGTACCCCTGCCTAGGACATTGCAGGTACTCAGTGTATTTTAAAGTAGCAAATAGATAAATTTATTAAATAAGAGGGAAACTATGATTTCAAAGGGCCCTTCCAGTTACAAAATATTATACAAAGTCCTTCATTTACCTCTATCGGCTTCCCAAGGAAATTCTTCTCTGTCATCTTATAATGGTAAAAGTCACCTTTATTCTTGTAAGAAACATTGATGTCCATGTTCAAGTGGAGTTGTCTAATCAGGAGTGAATATTCTGTCAGGCCCTCGATGGCATTAATTGTGTCCTATCAACAATCAGCAAGGCACAAACACAGGCTTAGGTCATTTACATATTCTCTGTATTTACAAATCCCCTTTCTTATGAGAGGGTGGGGATGCATCTGACAGTATGGAGACTCCAGCTGACTGAGTGACATTGGTGCATGGCCCCCAGGTGGAGGGCTCTCCCTCCCCAGGAAGGATGCTGCTTCTGGCAGAAAGAGGAAGGAAGGACGGTCTCAGGTGCAGGCTCTCCGTGTGCCCTGGGTGCTTGACCCCAGGCAAGTCACTCTTTGCAGAATGCCTCTTAATCCTTGCATGACTGTCTCCTTTTCATCCTTAAGTCTCACCTTAGGTATCTCCACAGTGAGCCCATAAATACGCTCTCCCTCCCTGTTTCTTATTCTGTTTTTATTTTCTCCTTCTGCCCAGTGTAATGTAAGATTTCTGGAGGCAAGTCGTATACCTTTCTTGGCGTTCATTACATTTAGTAGACCCACACAGTAGCTACTCAATAAGAATTTGTTGAAGGAATGAACGGATGGACTTTATTTTCCTAGGTCTCAGCTTCCTCATCTATAAAATTGGGAAATGTGACTGACTGGGTCAGAGATGTCAGATGTGTGGCTACCCCATCTGCCTGTGACACGGCGTGCTCATCAAGGGCCACTCTTCCCTGATAAGCCTACACTTGTCTCCAAGATGAAACCCATTTGCCTCCTCAGATTAGACAATTACTAAAGTAATCCTGAAGGACCCCTCTGGCTCTGAATTTTATAAACACATACCAATACATTCCATGACCATCCAAACATCCAAGCAACAGAGAAGATGCTAATATTTGAGCTCATCTTTGAATACAGAGGCATATTATACAACTACATGACAGTTATAAAATATACATACACGAATGAGTTTCCATTGGTAGCTAGATAAACCATAACAATCAGTATTTCTCTCACTTTTATTTATTTTGGGGAGAGGGAATATCAGTACTTTGGTCCACGTGGTGGCCACTGTTCATTACATAGGATGTGACGGAATCGCTGATAACCTTACTAGCTCTTCGTGATCATTAAGCATCATAAAGGAAGTCCTAGACCTAGAGTCTGGAGAGGTGAGTGTTGATTTGGGCCGTGTCACTAACTCCATGAGTGGACCTCTTGGGGCTGACTTCCTCCTCTGTATGAGAAGGGTGTCACTTCAGATAATCTCTAAGGGTCTTTTGATTCTAGTCATTTATTCAGATCTTGTGGGGTGGACAAAAGCATGGATGCCAGAGTGAATGTGGCACATGTCATGCAAGAGGAGGACAAATGTCTTCAGGAGGATAAAACAAAACAGAGAAAAGTTACCTGGGTTGAGTAAAAGCCGCCTCCATACCTCTGCTCTTCAGATAGCCATTTGATGATTGGGTTCACATAGTTGATGTCTTTCAGGTTCAGACTGGTGAGCAAAGCGTAGGAAGTGGTTTCTACCATGTGAGCCGTACTGGGGTTAGGTGTGGACCCGCTTTGCTGTTGAAGATCATCTTTCCAAAAACGATAAATGACTGGATCACCTGACATCAACAAATCACATTCATTAATGTGATTAAAAATGTGAATTTCAGGGGCGCCTGGGTGGCTCAGTCTGACTCTTGATTTCAGCTCAGGTCATGATCTCACAGTTTGTGAGATGGAGCCCCGTGTTGGGCTCTGTGCTGACAACATGGAGCCTGCTTGGGATTCTCTCTCTCCCCCTCTCTCTGCCCCTCCCCTGCTCATGCTTGCTCTTTCTCTCTCTCTCTCTCTCTTGTTCTCACACACTCTCTCTCTCTCTCAAAAAAATAAACGTAAGAAAAAAATACATGTAAATTTGACATAATTCTAGCAGCTTTCTAGAAGTTTCTTCTGAGAGTGGCCTTTTGATTTCTAGAAGTTTCTTACTCTTCTGTGAGAAGAACTTCCTCAAGTTCAATAGGAGGGGGAGAAGTGTAATTAACTGCTAACTAGTACACCTAGGTTCTAGTCTCTGTAGACTAGTAGACCATACTAGTCTCTAGTCCTAGTAGACCATACTAGGAACCGACCATGTCAATTTGGAAGAACTCTTTTTCGTTCTGTGGAACTCATTTTCTAACACCTAAAGTGTATGTAGTACTTATTTCCTTGTGGTGAAACTCAAGTGAGATATCAAATGTAACTTTTTATCAACCAGAGAGCACTGTGCACCTAGAAAGCTTTATTGTTATTATTATTTATTGTTATTGTTATTATTATTTAGTGTTATTATTGACATTTTGAGATAAATTGGAGAACTTTTCTCCCTGACAGAAAAAAAAAATCTACATCCTGGAAGTTGAGATCACACCAAAACCTTAGTTCATTTTATTTTAATTTCTTTGAGTTTAAAGCATGAAAGATAATTTCATACATGTGGTACTTCTCATAAATTAGGTTCTGTTATTGCTCTAGTTACTTAAACTTGTCATTTTTTGCACACATTATTTTTGAAACAAAAAAAGCCGGTAAGGCATATTTGGAAATAATTTTTGAAGATTAGTCAAAATTTTGATGTATCTGTTTATAATTCATAATTACATTATTTACATGACTTTGGACAATGCTTCCCCTCCCTCCGAGAGACTCAGACTTGCTGTATTTAGAATGAAAGATTTGGTTTTTAAAGATACTTACAGTTCAAACATTATTTGAATTATTAAGATCTCTTCTAGCTCTTAAATTCTATGATTTTATGATCCATATCTTACAAGACCCAAGACATTTCTTTTGTGTTATTTTAAAACCACTGTACAAGTGGTTTTGAGGTACACTTTATGATTCAGTCATTTTTAAATGATGATAAAAATCAGATCTTGTAAACAGTGATACACCTCATGTTAGATTTATTAAGCTTTTAGAAAACCTCAGCCAGGAGAGGGCTCGGAAGGCCCCAACCATACCCATGGTGGTGCAGGCACGCTGGCCACTGATCACTGCTACCCTCTTCTGTTTCTTTACTCTTGACCTATAGGAAGTGGCATCTTTATTTCTCAAAATGAAATACACAGATGGCCAGCTCAGTTCAATATAAGCCAGAGTGGAAAGTGCAATAAACTGGTAATTGGTACACCTCTGATTAAAAAAAAAATCCTCCAATGCCTTCCCTTTTCATTCAAAGTGGAAGTTAAAGGTTTAGTGCTTCCACTGCGCCCTCCCCCCACTCCCACCCAGCACCTTGATGTGAATGAGACACAGGTACCCTTTGCTCTGGGCAGAAGCAGACCCAAACTAGGATGCATGACTAGAGGGATGCACGGGCTGGATCTCAGCCTCGGCTCACAGGCTTGGCCGGGAGCCGTGTGCATTGCACAACTGTACACAGGGGTCTTGCAGAGCTCCTGTGATGACCTCCAAGGTCATAGGTATATGACCCTCCTTGTCATTCTTGGAGCTCCAGGCACCCTCCTGCCTCAGGCATTTGCACATGTGGCTTCTCCAGCAGGAACATCTCTCAAGATAGCCATCAGCTTGCTTCCTTACCTCTTTCAGGTCTTGACTCAAGTATATCTTCTCAGTGAGGCTCAAGCCTGACCACTGTATCTAGAATTACAACCTACCTCTTCTCCTTGTCTCCCTTCCTTGCCTTACTTTTCCTTCATATCAATCATCACCCACCTACTCACTACATGCAGTATTTTACTTACCATGTTTGTCTCTCCATAACTAGAGTGTAAGTTTCATGGGGAGCTGGCTTTTTGTTTTGTTTTGTTTTGTTTTGGTCTGTTGCTTTATCTCCAGAACCTGGGACAGTATCTGGTACATAGGACGTACTCAGTACACATGTTGAATGAATGGAAAACAGCACTTATTGTATCGCATTGTGATGGTTGGTTCTTGGAGGGCAGACATTGAGTCTCACGCAACATTGCCTGCCCTTCCCTCCTTCCCAGAATTAGCAGACTCTACATGCTTAGTAAACACTTGCTGAGTAAATAGTAAGAAACAAGTCATACCTTTAACCAAAGCTTTCTTCTTCAGGGCTAAGACAATTGACCGGAACTGTGGGTGGGTTCTATCTCCCATGGAAAGGGCGTAAGCACCAATGGCCAGCGTAAAGGTGCTCTGGGCTGAGAGGGTGTTTTCAAGTAGAAAGGTTTCAGCTTTAGTTAGAGCCGCGTTGATTTTCTGGAAACAAGAGCAGAGGGCACCAGGTTTGCCAAGCTTCAACCTATCAACTGATGTGAACCACCCCTGGGGGGCACCATCCTGGGGCAGGCAAGAGGAAGGGTGGAGAGAAGAGTGTCCTAATGGAAACGGACGATGTCTCGCCGGAACAAATGCTCTGGGAGACGGAGCAGAGCGTCATCCCAGAAGGGAAAACGTGCTTGTCCAAACCGGAGTAAGCCTTTTACCCCTGGGTTCTCCTCTCTGTAGGGCTTTCCCCTTTAGTTTCTGCTTCCCACAGCGGATGCAGCTCCTGGGAGGAAGAAACCAGGCCTAGACTTTCATCACTCCACCTCGGCAGAGCTGGGACGGACTCACATTTTCAAACAGAGTTTACTAAATAAAACCATAAACAGCAGGAAAAGAACCAAGCTGCCAAAGTGCTTTTTGACCCTAAGAATTCCTGGGAACATCGTCTCTATTACTTTGTCCTGAGACAACTGAAAGTTACTTGGGAGAAGTGGGAGAGAAGGCAGCCTGCGCGATGCTCCAGTGGTCCCTCCTGGCTCCGTCTGTCCCAGCCCGCTGTCCCTCCCTCATGCCCCAGTGGGAGGGTCCTCTAGGGTCCTCTAAGCCCCTGGGAACTTGTCCTTGTTGATTATTTTGTCTTGTTAAGTGTAAATAACAATTCTCTTGAAACAAACTACACACTTATGGGGAAGAGCGCTGGGTGTTGTATGGAAAACAATTTGACAATAAACTATTATGAAAAAAATAATAAAGAAAAAGAAAAAAAAGAAACAAACTACAAACATTAGTTTGTTTTGTGGCTGAAATCCTACTACCCCTCCCCCCTCTTGGGATTTTCCATGTCTGTTCTGCATGCTGGTTTGAAGGACATGTCTAATTCATTTCCGATTCGTAAGCAGGCGCATTTGACCTCAGTGTGGGATGATCTCTTCCCAGACCAGGGAAGCATCTGCCCCCTTGGAGTCTTTCATGTTGATCAACGCAACTGAATCCTTTTCTTTCTCCCCCCAGCTTCCAAAAAAGGGAAATGGCACAGCCTGAAGAAGCAGACACGCTATCGTGTGTTCCCAGAGATTCCACAATATGAGATGCCTCCGGTGTAGGGTAACCGTCACATACACATTGGGACATTACCAGAGATGCAGGCAGGAGGCAGAGGACACACCGCCATTTTCCCATGTCAGCCAAAAGTTACTGGATCTGTGTCAGCTCTACAGTTTGGTGGCCTGTGACACTCACCTTACCCAGCATCTCTAATACTTACCATAATTACGAAATCCTTTGATCCTGAAGCTAAATTTATTTTCAAGTTGGCCCCTCCCACTAAATGGTATAGAGACAGATGCTGGGTGTTGGAGAAAGGAGACTCTTACCATGAGAGGGCACATATCAAAAGACTTCCTAATTCCAATCACGGCAAAGGCTGTCAGATACAAGGCTTTCTCCCGGGCTTCAACAGGCAAGGTACCCTACAAGTAAGCAAGGTTTAGAAAAGCAGAATGAAATGGCATCCTTACAGTAAAATGACCTGGGTCTATTCTGTTTTGAGCCTAATCTCCCCCTCTCCCTTCATCATTGTTCTGGTTGGACCACTTGCCATTTCTCAGCAAGATCTGGGTCTTTCTTACTTGCATACGTTCATGTGCCTTTCTCCCCTTCACCTCCCCACACTGAAGCCCTAATTCATACCTCCTCATCAACTCTCCCCCTCCTTCAAGAGCCTGTGAGGGACGCCTGGGTGGCTCAGTTAGTTAAGCAACCGACTTGAGCTCAGGCCATGATCCTGCAGTTCATGGGTTCAAGCCCAGTGTTGGGCTCTGTGCTGACAGCTCAGAGCCTGGAGCCTGCTTCGGATTTTGTGTCTCCCTCTCTCTCTGCCCCTCACCTGCTCATGCTCTGTGTCTCTCTTTCTCTCAGAAAAATAAAAATAAATAAACATTGACCAAAAAAATTAATGAGGCGCCTGTGTGGCTCAGTCAATTAAGCACCTGGCTTCAGCTCAGGTCATGATCTCACAGTTGGTGGGTTCAAGCCCCATGTCTAGCTTTGTGCTGACAGCTCAGAGCCTGGAGTGATCTTCAGATTCTGTGTCTCCCTCTCTGCCCCTCCACTGCTCACACACACACACACACACACACACTCTCTCTCTCTCTCTCTCTCTCAAAAATAAACAGTAAAAATTTCATTTAAAATATTAAAAAAAAAAAAGACCCTGTGAAAATGCCACCTCCTCTCTGAAGCACTATTCAGCCTCGGTTCTCCCATGGGCATAGCATTCCAATGAGATGCTTACAAGACCTTCCAAAGTGTTCTCTACTTACCTCTCCAGCTTTATTTCACACCACTCACCCCCTAGCTCTCGGCTCCAGTTATTTGAGTGACTCTCCCTCTCTCTCCACTTTAAAATGCCAGGCACGCGGTTTTCATCAGGTGGAACACTCCTCCTGCCTCCCTCCTCTGTATTTCCCAGGATCCTGGCCAAGTCATTTTTTCTCAGTTCCCCCACACCAGATTAGATCCCCTGCTTTCAGTGAAACTGTACTTCCCTTTTCTCCCTTGAGATAACTTCCTTCTGTCTGACTTCTCTGCTAGATCGTAAGCTCTATGGCCTCAATGACCACATTAATTCACTGTTGTGTCTCCACCATGCAGCATTTAGTACACATGCAATAAGTGTTTCTTGTATTAATGAATGAGCACACACAGTTTTGTGTAGGTTATGTTGTCAGTACGTAGAGCCTACTTTCCTTACGAGTGTGTGAGCTTCTCTGTGGCTGGTCCTCCTTCCCACACCTCCTACCAGATCGTGCCCAAAATAGACCCTTGCATGTATTAGGTGCTCAGGAATGGTTGTTGAATACATTTGGATAGACAGACGGATGGATGGATGGATGGATGGATGGATGGATGGGTAGGCATCTTAAGTGAAAAATTGTTGTAGTATTTCACTCTTCAAATAGCACCTGGATGGTATTGGTTGCCCTCCATTGCTTGTGGGGATCCTAATCTGCTATTGGTGCAGCAGAGGACCATTATGAGTCCCCTGTTAGCCAGGGTGCCATCCATGCCTGATAGCACGGAGAGGGACTGGATAAGGGCAAGCAAAAAAAAAAAAAAAAAAAAGCTGTTGAATCTTAAAGAAACATTCTAAGTAGTAGAAGATACTGTAATGATATCTTAGAGAGATACTATAATTGCTTTGTAATTCAAGTTTTAAGTAGATTCTAACCTCAAGCAACACTTTGTTGCAGTTTAATAAACTGACCCCAATCTCTCTCACTAACAGGATATAAATAGGGTCTCACCTTTCATGACAACACCCTGCAGCCTTGACCTGTAAGATGGCTCTGAACTTCAAGTACAGATTCTCTACCAGGGGTATGTGGGCAGATTAGTACATTGTACTGTTCCGAGGTCTCTGGCACTCACACCCCTGAGCCACCAATGCCTGTTACACAAGATGATGTCAAAGACATCACTCGTGTGACCTATATTGAATTTTGTGAAGAGCAGGATGAGAAGAATTTTCATATTTTTGCCTGTACATAACAGGACTTTCTTAAAGGGTTACATATATTTTCTCTTCTTCAAACTCCTAAGATAGGATGAGAAGAAAACTCAAACTTGTAAATAAAACTGTTGCTAATCTGTATATTTGGTTTCCTTACCTGCAGTTTTATTGGTTGATAGTCCGATTTCTCCTTGAAAGATCCATTTTCTAGTTGACAATTCTCTATCAGCCACAATAAAGTATTACAAATTGAGTTTTGGTTCTGTTCTATATACTTATTTAATTGTCCAAGTACTCTTAAAGCAAAAGCTGTTAACCTATAAGACAAGATCACATGACTAATACTTAGATGTTTAATCCCTATGGGCTCCCAATTTATAGTGTGTTTTAGTTAATACAATATTTATTCTTTAAAAGAAAATAATATTTTTAATCATATAGTTCTGAAGTAAGTTGTAACCAATGCGCAGGGGAAGAGAAGATTTTAAGATCTCCAAAAACATTCAGTCAACAAATGTGAACAGCACATCTTTTGTGATTGCAGTATCGTTAACCAGCAAAACACAGACTAAAAAGTGGTGCCTGGTGATTAAAACAAAATTACTCTGACGGTAAAGACAATAGGGGTGGTGCAAATAGTTTTGAGTCAGGGCGTGGATACGTGAACATGAGACCTTGAAGAGTAAAATCTTAAAACTCTAGATTGTAAAATGGGAAAAGCTGTCTCATCTAACATCATGTCCAAGACCTGAATTTCCTTCCCCAACATTCGTGCGAGTGTTTACCTTGTTCCCCTTGAGCCATGCCCTTGATGCAGAACTCACTACCGCACAAAGAAGCTTGAACTCTCATGATTACTGAGGCGTTTTGTTGTTGTTTTTTTGCTTTTTGAAGCAACTTCAGTCTTTCCCAAATCTCTTAAAGAATATGTAAGAGTGTCTAATTCATAACCGCACAGCGCCTCTTACTCCCTCCTCCCGCTCCTGTTCCCTCGCTCTCTGAGCTGCCAAGAGCTACCCATGCTTCAGCCCCTCAGGTGCTTCTGAATCAGCCCACTTGGCTTTCACCCCAACTTAAACAATTTATTTTCATTTTTCTTTCTAAAACGAATGATATGTTATTCTATGTACTTTTTTTGTATCTTCCTTATATTTCTCAAAAAAATATTTTGTAAGTATTCAGGTACTGACCATTTTCTTCTGTGTATATGTTTCTCTCAAGGAACTTGTAGAGTTGGGTCTGGGAAAGTACCCAAATATTTCGGTGTTTCTGGCTGAACACCGTCTGCTCAGTCTTGCTAGAACTCTTGAGACGTATCTACGGAGAGGCTATTGCATCTTCTGGAGGGAATGAGGGATTTCTGTTCTCCAGGCATTGAGTCCCCAGCACCTGCTGTGCTGGTTCCCAGTCTCACCAACACCCGCCCCTTGCATCCTGGTTGGTATCCTCCAGTTGGCATGTTCCAGAGGTCTATGTGTCTTTTAAAATGTGCCACCCACTCATGGTTAGACCCACTTCTAAGGTACAATCTGTGGGACCTGATGACTGTTGGTTATAGAGCCAAAAGGAAAAGGAAGATTCAAATTTGTATAGAGTATTGCTGCCCACATATTAAGAAAACAAAAACAAAATAATGAATGTGGCCTGGATTATGTTTGAAGGGCCTTTGACTCCCAGATCCCTGGAAATATGGATCTGGAGCTTAGGAAAGAGGTTAGGCCTTGAGACATTAATTAAGGAATCATCTGTGTAGAAATTATGGAAATCATGGGGTAAGATGAAATTGCACAATGAGAAACTACAGAAAATAAGAGGGTCAAGGACGAAATCCTGGGGACTCTTAGTAGTTAAAAGGGCATAATATAAAAGTCAATTATTCCAGATTGTAAAATCCTTTTTTAAAAATGTTTATTATTTTTGAGAGAGAGAGAAGACAGAGCATGAGTAGGGGAGGGGCAGAGAAGGAAGGAGACACAGAATCGGAAGCAGCTCAGGCTTTTAGTTGTCAGCCCAGAGCCGGATGCGGGGCTCAAATCTATGAACCATGAGATCATGACCTGAGGTGAAGTCGGATGTCTAACCGACTGAGCCACCCAGGCGCCCCGTAGATGTCAAATCCTTAAAAGTGTTCACATAGTAGGATCTACAAAGCACCTGGAACACCATGTTTTCATTAGATATTTCGTCAGCACATGATAGCATTGTTTGAAAGCAGATTGCCATGGAGACTCTCAATTAATTCCAAAGAATTCAATTTCCCTCAAATCATCAGAAATGAGGAGGTTATCATGCTTCACTGAATAAGCACTTAGC
This sequence comes from Mungos mungo, assembly GCA_004023785.1. NCBI lineage: Eukaryota > Metazoa > Chordata > Mammalia > Carnivora > Herpestidae > Mungos > Mungos mungo. The sequence goes on from PISW01005120.1 coordinate 85,956, forward strand.
GAGCACCTGCTATGTGTCAGGTATGTACCAGGCACCAGTTCCAAGGAACTGCCCAAGAGGAGAGTACATTCCAGCAGCAAGACAGACTACAAGTGAGATAAGTAAGAATGTTAATGATAGATTTTCTGGAGAAAGGGACAGCTAGGGATGAAATGTGGGGATGGGAATGGGATGAGAATGATTCACAGAGGCCTCACGGAGAAGGTGACTTTTGGTAAAGATCTGAGGGAGGTAGGGGGGCCAGCCACTGCTGCCTGGGGAGGAGCATTTCGGACAGAGGGAACAGTCAGTGCAGAGGCCCTGAAGGGGAAGCATGCCTGCTATGTGCAGGGAACATTGAAGAGTCCAGTAGAGCTTGAGTGGAATGAAAGGGACAAGGAGGGGATGCAGCTGGAGAGGTGAGGCGAAGCCAGACCGTGTAGGGCCTTGTGGCTCACAGTAAGAAGTTTAGTTTTTACCCTGGGTAAGATGGGAAGCTCCTGAATGGTTTTTGTGATGTGACCTAACTTATGTTTTAACAGGGTCACTCCAGCTGCTGCGTTCAGTATAGACCAAGAGGGGCAAGGGCTGAGATGAAAGACAAGAGGAGGCTAGGGCAATAATCCAGGTAAGAAGAAATGAAATATTACGCGGTCACCAAAAAGAATGAAATCTTGCCATTTGCAACAACATGGATGGAACTGGAGTGTACTACGTGAAGCAAAATAAGTCAGTCAAAGGAGAATAAATATCATATGATTTTACTCATGTGTGGAATTTAAGAAACACAACAGATGAACATAGGAGAAGGGAAGGAGAAATAAGATAAAAACAGAGAGGGAGGCAAACCATGGGAGATACTTGAATACAGAGAAAAACTGAGGGTTGCTGGAGGGGAGGCAGGTGATGGGATGGGGTAAATGAGTGATGGGCATTAAGGAGGGCACTTGCTGGGATGAGCACTGGCGGTCATATGTAAGTGATAAGTCACTCAATTCTACTCTTGAAACCAATATTACACTATATGTTAACTAACTTGGATTTAAATTAAAAAAAAAAAAAAAGAAACAAGAGTGGCTTGGACCAAGATGGTGCGGTGGGATTGGTGAGAAGCAGTCAAGTTCAGGATATATTCTGAAGGTACAGCCAGAAGTATTTGCTGGATCAGACATGGCTTGTAAGAGAAAGAGGGCAATGAAAAATAACCAGACGTTTAGCCTGAGCCACTGGATGAATGGACTTTCCATTAAGATTGTTATTCTTCAGTTAGGTAGGCAAGCGTTACATGAAAATACAAATCAAAACTTTTATACCTACCAGGTGCTGGCGCTGCCACCCTTCCACATGCTGTACGAATAGTCAGCATTTCTGTAGGACATGATGCTCACCATCCCTGTGGGGCACAAGAGAAGGAACACCATGCTTCATTGACCTCTACTTCTAGGCACAGAGCGCTTTATCGGCTCCTGGGAATGGTAAACTGCCTTCGGGGCTGGGCAGCATGCAGGTGCTCTGTGGCCAACATTAAATTTCTTAAAAGAGGTATATGAATCGCTTGGATTGGGAATTATCAAGTAGAACATTCTGAGCTCATTCAAGGAGGAAGGAAGTGCTCTGTAGAGGCTGGACTGCAGATGTCTTGTCTCTCATCCAGGGATTTTGGTGAGTGAAGCCAAAACGCTACAATGTTTGTTCACGCAGTTGTGTCTACTTCACGATTTTCTTTTTGTAGAAATGCTTTTACAATTATGTGTTTGTATAATGCATAAAATTATCTACTTACTGGTTTACTTGAACCATTGGTTTAAGAATCACAAGATTTTTAGGTAAAATATGTAAAATGAATTTTTTTTTTACCTTCTTTCAATTTTTTCTTCAGTTTCTCTTTTTGAGCAAATGCATTAGAAGGAAAAATGTTCCAGTTTTTTCCTGCTTCCAGGTAGTGAAAAACATAGAATACTGGGACAATGCTCATCAGCTCTGCTTCTGCGTTCCCCTTGGGGAGGTGGGTAAGAATGTCGATGCCTTCCTGACTCAGAACTGTAGACATGACCTCCCCTATAAGCAATCCTGTGACAAACAAACAAACAAAAACTCAAGGTAGACACAACCAATTTCTATCAACCTCTGAGTAATGGTATATTTTAAGCAGAGAGAAGACTTGGGGTGTCTGGGTGGCTCAGTTGGTAAAGCATCTAACTTCGGCTTGGGTCATGATCTCGCAGTTCATGAGTTCGAGCCCTGCATTGGGCTCTGTGCTGACAGCTCGGAGCCTGGAGCCCACTTTGGATTCTGTGTCTCCCTCTCTCTCTCTGCCCCTTCCCCACTCAGATGCTGTCTCTGTCTCTGTCTCAGAAATAAATATTTTAAAAAATTCTTTAAATGAGAGAAGAGCAAATATTCCTGTTCTTTCCTTTTCATCTAAGCAGTTGAATTACTTTTTAGCTGGGGAGAGACAAAAAGGATCTGGTCAGGAATATGGATTTAAAAGAAACACCAAGGAGCACCAGATTGGCTCGGGTGGTTGAGTGTCCGACTCTTGATATTGTCTCAAGTCATGATCCCAGAATCATGGGATCGAGCCCCCCACCTTGGGCTCTGCACTGAACATAGAACCTGCTTAAGAGTCTCTCTCTCCCTCTCCATCTATCCTTCCTCTGCTCTCTCTCTAAAATAAAATAAAATAAAATAATTTTTTTAAAAAAAATTAATAAAAGAAAGAAACATGAAGAATAGGTTTAAAAATACCACTCGCATATGGTGGTTAGATGGTATAATGTAGTGGGCAGTTACTGCATAGAGGACATGGCAAATTAGTTGTTGTTCAACCTGATAGCTTCAGACACTGTAAACCCTATTAATCAATTGCTCCCACAAAGCAAAGCAAAAATCCTGGACTGCGCAGCTTTGTCCGTAACTCACCATGTGATGTTGGGCAAACCAGTATTTACATATCCAACAGAACTGCACATGATTAAAAAGATTTTTCCCTGAGGTGCCTGGGTGGCTTAGTCTGTTGAACATCCAACTCTTTTTAATTAAAAAAATTTTTTTTCTTTTAATGTTTATTTTTGAGACAGAGAGAGAGTGAGAGAGAGCATGAGCAGAGTAAGGGCAGAGAGAGAGACACACAGAATCCAAAGCAGGCTCCAGGTTCTGAGCTGTCAGCACAGAGCCCGATGTGGGGCTGGAACTCATGAACTGTGAGATCATGACCTGAGCCAAAGTCGGCACTTAACTGACTGAGCCACCCAGGCACCCCAAAACATCCAGCTGTTGATTTCAGCTTAGATCATGATCTCGAGTTTTGTGAGTTTGAACCCTGTGTCGGCACTGACAAAGTGGAGCCTGCTCGGGATTCTCTCTCCCTCTCTCTCTCTGCCCTTCCCCCACTCACACTCACTTGCATGCACTCCCTCTCTTTCTCTCTCTCAAAATAAATAAATAAACTTAAACAGAAAAGTTTTCCCCAGTACTAACATTCTGTGAGTCCAGGGCTCTGAGCTAAAATGTAGTCAGGACATTCTATTATTTTGATGATATGTTATTGAATTATAATTTCAATAGAGACCAGGGAACACCCACCAAAGCTGCCCCTTCCACAAATGTACCAGAAGGGATAGAACCCTTTGGGGACTGATGTTTCAGCGGAGCAGGGCACCTATGGTGAGGCCGTGTATAGGTCATAAAGCCTTCTCCGGAGCAAGCGTGGTTGCTAAGATCATGGAAAGTTTTAGAGAAGTCTTTGGGTCAATGACAGTCCCCCACGTTTCATTATGGGAGAATGAACCTCTATTAAATCAGGCCAATGCAAGAAAACAATTGGAAAAATGGTTGGGGGTTTGAAGGAGGAAGTAGAGTTGAATTTGTATATGCTGCTCAGGAGGGAAGAGGGGAATCAGAATAATTACGAGCATATTTGATTGTAGTTTGAAGCATAACATGAAATGAGAAATAAAACTGGCTTGTGTCAATTTACCTTTGACACTCACAATCCTTTTGACTTTTGTTTTGGGGACCAAATCTAATGGTATCCTGAATGGGAACTCTTTTCGTCTGCTAATAACACCTGAAAATTAAAAAAAAAATTATTAGATTGGGGTGCCTGGGTGGCTCAGTTGGTTAAGCATCTGACTTTTCATTTAGGCTTAGGATGTGATCTCACAGTTCATGAGACTGAGCCCTGCATTGGGCTCTTTCTCTGCCCCTCCCTACCTCTCTCTAGAGAGAAGGAGTGCAAATAAATAAATAAATAAACATTTAAAAAATATACCAGCTTCCAAGGAATTGCTTTAAAATAAAAGACTCTTTTATAATAACATTAAAATCTAAAAAGGAAGTTAAAGATAATTAAGGGTTTTTATCAAACCCTAGGCTTCTATAATCTCTTTAAAGAGCGCATTCAATTTAACTGTAGGCTTCCTGGTCATTACAAGATAGGAAATAAATAGGACATATAAATTTAATCCACCAGAAAAAAAGGAGTGTGCCATTTTGTCCAAAGAGAGTGAATTATTCTCAGAACTGAAAGCTAAAAATAACTAATGTAATTCTTTTGTCAAGGATACAAGGGATTATCTCCACTGGGAAGCATGCTCTGCAATTCTTTCCACTTTCCCTCAATTTAACTTTGACATTTTTTTCTCTATGCGCAATAACAGAGTTTTAGGATACCTGTATCAGAGCACTTTTCTACTCTAATCATTGGTTTATTTTATAAAAATGGCATCTTTCATTCTACTGATAGAACACCGAGCACTCTGCTGAGCTCTTAAATGCGTTGTTACACCGGATCTTACAACAACTCTGTATGCTAGGTCTACTGTTACTATTTTTACGTTACAGATGAGGAAACGGAGGTATGGAAAGCAAACTGCTCAAGGTCACAGAATTGGTGCAGATGAAGCTTGGATCCTGAGCTCAGGAAGCTTTACCGCAGAGCCCACAGCAGTCCCCACAGAGGGACCCCCTCCCATGGTCCTGCCAAGAGAGCTTCGAGAACAGGAGCCATCCCTTATTAAATGCTGTGATTCCAGCATCTAGCCCAGTCCCTGGCACAGGGCAGATGCTAAAAGAAAGTAGTGACATTTTGCCATTTAATGGACAAGCCAGAGGGCTTTGCAGAAGAGACAGGAATGTTCCTCAGGTAACTTCTTTCTTCATTAACCTTTAATGAATGCCGAAGATATAATAGTGAAATAGAACTCAGTGAAGAATTTAAGAGGTTTGCGGTGTGGTTGAGAGAGTTCAGAAGGAGCTCACTCTATACGTGACGGTGGGCAGGGCACTTAAGCTTTCTACGCTTTGCTGTGTCCTCAGATCAATAGAAGCAATAATATTTTCCTCAAAGGGTTTTCATGAGGGTGAAAATAATATAGACAAAGAGCCTGGCAAACAGTTGAAGCTCAATACATTATGCTTGACGATAATAGGCTGTCTGAAATATCTAAATTTGATCCTCCACTATTTTCCCATTGATACCCACCTTTGACTATTTCAATTCTCATTAGCAACTGTGCTCCCAGACAGAAAAGGTATAGATGAGAAAACTAAAACTAAGGGAAGTCACTTTTACTCCTTGTCAGAAATCGTGAGAGAAGACTCATGAAGACATCACATATAAAGGCAGATGCCAGAGATGAGGCCCCTGGGTGGCTCAGTCGGTTAAGTGTCCTACTTTAGGTCACGTCGTGATCACAGTTTGTGAGTTCAAGCATTGTGTTGGGCTCTGTGCTGACAGGTGAGAGCTTGGAACCTGCTTTGGATTCTGTGTCTCCCTCTCTCTCTGTCCCTCCCCAACTTGCACTCTGTCTCTCTGTCTGTCTCTCAAAAATAAATACCTTAAAAGAAATTTTTAAAGAGAAGGTAAATGCCAGAGAGATTAAAACATTTAAAAGTTAAATCTGAAAAAAAAGTTAAATCTGTAAAACCAATAAGATAAAACATACAACAATATCTTTGTGAACGAAAGGTGGGGAAAGACTTCTTAAGGATTAAGAAATATATATAAAAGCCTTAATGTAAAATTATAATGAATTTGACTCTATCAGAGTAAAGGATTCCTGTTCAAAACCCACTAGGTTCATTATTGCTCAAAAAAGTACACCAGAAACAAAAATCTTTGTATATGTGCTACCAAAGCAAGCACATCAGAGACAAAAATCAATAAGAAATAGACAAGAAAACCCAAAATGGAAAATAGGAAAAAGCGCATAAGATAAGAAAAGGCAATTCGCAGATGGGAAGCATATGGGGAAATCTTAAAAATAATTTGTAATCAGAAGACTCCAAATTAAGACAATGAGATATTTTATGCCTCTAATAAATAGCACATTTTATTTATTTATTTATTTATTTATTTAAAATGTTATTTTTTTAAGTAATCTCTACACATCATGTGGAGCTCAAACTTACAACCCTGAGATCAAGGGTGGCAAGCTCTTCTGACGGAGCCAGCCAGGTGCCCCCTAAGTGGCACTTTTTTTTTTTTTATATAGTTGGTTTCCATATAACACCCAGTGCTCTTCCCCACAAGTGCCCTCCTCCATGACCATCAGCCCCTTCCCTCTCCCCCTTCAGCCCTCAGTTTGTTTTCAGTATTCAAGAGTCTCTCATGATTTGCCTCCCTCCCTCTCCCTTACTGTTTTTCCCCCCTTTCCCTCCCCATGGTCCTCTGTTAGGTTTCTCCTGTTAGACCTATGAGTGCAAACATATGGTATCTGTCCTTCTCTGCCTGACTTATTTTGCTTAGCATGACACCCTCGAGGTCCATCCACTTTGCTACGAATGGCCAGATTTCATTCTTTCTCATTGTAAGTGGCACATTTTAGAGACACAGGTAATAATACCAAGTGTTGGTGAGGCTGTAGACACATGACAACCTCTATGCAGTGCTGGTGGAACTGTCAGTGGCACAGCCGATCTCAAGACCAATACGACAGCTGCAAATAATATTCAGGATATGTATGCCCTTTGACCCAGTGGTCGCACTTCCGGACATTCAGTCCAGCTAAAGGCTGATGCGGACTTGTAAAGGGAGACGTGTAAGGATGTTCCGCATGGTTTATGGGGGGGAGAAAACTGTGGTGGAAGAGACTCTGAAACATTATGTAAGAAGCAGTGAATATTTCTTTAAAACAGAATGTTGAGTTTCAAAGCTTGAGACATAGAATAGGAGGTAGGCTAGGATTTGAGTGGGTGTGTGTGAAGGAAAGGAAATAAGAGTAGGGGTGGGGAATGCAGGGAGAAGACAGGAGAGGGGCCTGCCCAGACTGCCTGTGTGGTGTGCCAGGAAGAGAGGGGGCGAGGACGTGGACTCCCTGCAGCCCAGGGAAGAGAAGATTGGAGGCAAAGGGCTCCTTGGGGAGAGAAAGCAGGAACTAAAGATGAGGGCTCGTGGGACTGAGGTTCCACCTTTAGTTCTCATTTTAAGCTGATGTCACACAATTTTATTTACTATTCCTTTATAATTTGTTCTGATACTTTCTTCTCCCTCACTGATATATATTTTTTTCAAATTTCCAGTGATGTTATTGCCCATTTACTTTTCCAAATGCATCTTAGCCTTTAAAAAAAAGTGGAATTCTAGGGGCATCTGGGGGGCTCAGTCCGTTAAGCATCTGACTTTGGCTCAGGTCATGATCTCAAGGTTTGTGAGTTGGAACCCTGCGTTGGGCTCCCTGTTGTCAGCGCAGAGCCTGCTTGGGATTTTCTTTCTCTTTCTCTCTTGCTCCTCCTCAGCTCACGCTTTCTCTGTCTCTCAAACAAAACAAAACAAAACAACCCAAACATTTAAAAAATGGAATTCTATAAAGTGTCATACTGATATAGCAATTCCATTATATAAATATTGGAAGTATTTAATAAAATCTCCAAACTCACTGGGCAGGATTCCTTGTCATCTTTACCCTTTTTAGCTCTCCGGGAAGTAACAGAGCTGCTTAAATCTAAGTTGTCTAAAACACTAAAGGGAAAATACAGATGGCAAGATTGTAAAGAGACATAGATATTACTACTACTACTATGACTATTTATTTTATCAAGATTTTTGATGCAGAGACTTATCTCCAGATAAAAGATCATTCCCATCTTACAGCCCTGATGTCCACACCTGGGATGTGTAAGACACGGCCGTTTGGGGAATAGGAGGCATAAGGGTAAAAGGAAGAAATCCAAAGACATAGTGGCTCTGAGGCTGATTTAACTGCATGAGGTCCCAAACCTCAGAATTTGTAATATCTCTACCCACAGACCCTTCACAATGGACAGGCTGGAAGAAGGTTTGTGGGAAGATAAAATTAAAGAAATAAGTTAGCATATGCACATACGATGAATTTTGTTACTCTATTGAAGTCAGCCTAGGTAAGCTTATGATTCTGAGCTGATTTCAATGTAAAGGTCTGAATTCTTTGCTTTCTCAGAGGAAATGGCTCTCTGAGTATAATGGTCTCGATTTGTAAGTAAACTTTTTTTCTCATTGCTCATTGCAAGAAAACGAAAATGATTCATTGCAATAAGGTAAATTTTAGCCATTTAATAAGGACTATGGATGGCTGTCTTCTTTGTTGTTGAAAAGAATTGTTAATTGAACACATTCTAAATTTCATATATATAAGTATTTATATAGTTCATATATGTATATATTTAGGCCTTGATTCGATGCTCAAATGTTTGCAAAATTCTAACTGTGAGAAGATTCAGAATATGTTTATTGATAGGTAAAATCAGAGAAGCAGGAACAATGAGGAATGGTTAGTTAAGAGATTAATCAGAATTATTGTATTTTCAAATAATGCATGTTAAATAAGTACATAAATGACTTTGCTTAGGTGTTCTTTGGATTGATGGTTCTATAGGAAGGTATTATAAATTATTATCGTGATAGATACAAAATGACTAATATATAAGAGCCTTCATGCGATTATTACTATTTCAGTGCTCTGCCCTTAAAACTTATGCAATTATTTTTCTTTGTTCTAAACACATCCAGATTACCGTACAATACATGCTGTACATTACCATACAATACAATATCAAGAATGTCAGTGAACTAAGACGTGCATATTTCTGATCCTAGACAGTTAACATTTTGAAAAACAGTGTTTCAGGTTACCTATACACTTGAATTAGTAGGGCAAAAGACGACATATAAAATACAAAATCATTTTGCCTACCATAAATACCCCTTGGGTCCAGAGTAACACCAGCATAACTTTCCTTTTTGACACCTTCTGGCTAAAAAGGCAGAAAACATTCAGTCAAGAATACAATTAAATTGAACTCCTTCAGTTAACTTTAATTTAACTTGTTCACTGGATTTCAGATGTCCCCTTCAAATGACAAAAATAAAATAATTAAATTTATATGACCTGAATTCTTGGATCAACTTGACCATTTTCCGATTGAGAAATCATGTTTTGAAGGCCAAATATTTTTAAATACTTATATTCATACATGCAAGAGTAAGATTTTCTGGCTATTCTCATAACAAAGCAAATACTTAAATAGAAGTTATTATAAGCCTGGTAATTGAGCTAAGTGCTTTGTATGTATTAGCTCATTTAACATCAAAAAATACCCTATGAAGTAGATGCTATTATTACTCCTATTTGATAGATGAGGAAAATGACACATAAAGAAATCAAGAAAGTTCTCCAATGTCACACCACAGGAAGCGGTGGAGCCAGGGTCCAACCCCAGGCAGCCTGTCTTCAGAGTCTGTGCATGGAACCGCCATGCAAGGATGCATAGAGCATGCCTTGCACAAAATAGGTCAGTACACATTTACTGAAGTGATTTCATGGCTGAAAACCAAAACCAGAGAATGAAGACCTAAGAAGGCCCAGTTCTGTCATTAACCAGCCATGTGACTCTTGGCAAGGATCTTAATCTTAGTAAGATAACATGAAAACACTCAATAGACTATGTGGGTAAATAGTATTTTAAAAAATGATAGTTTTCTTCCTTTTTTAGCCTGTTTACTCATTTGTAAATGGAAAATTTCTGTAGACTATAAATCCTGAACTGTAAATGCATGGGCTGTGTCTTATCTATTACTGTATCTCCAGTGCCTGGCACAAGGTCTGGCATGTAGATTTTAAGACTTTCTGAATGTGTTAGAGGGAAAAGCTTGCAAGGCTATTGACCAAATTGTTAAAGTTGGATATTTCTGGGTGTGGGAGTTATCAGTGATCTTAATTTTCTTTTCTGTGGTTTTTCAGTATTCTATATTTTCTACAATTAGTATGTATCATTGATTTATTTAAAATTTTAAACCATCACATCAGCCTTAAGGAAAGGTTACAAGAATAGTAAAAAAGAAAATCTGAGATAACCTCTCTCCAGTTTCCCACAAATGTTAACATTTTATTCCATTTACATTATTCTTCTCCGTGTTCTTCTTTCTGAACCACTTAGTGATAAGTTGCTGACATTTTTTTCAGACTGAAAAAAGTTGGGCTTTTTCGTTGTCATTGTTCTTTTTCTTTCTTTTAAAAAGTTTTAATTCCAGTGTAATCAACATACATCATTATATTAGTTCCAGGTGTACAAGACAGTGATTCAACAGCTCTCATTCCTCAGTGCTCATCACGATAAGTGTGCTCTTTATCTCCTCACCTAGGAAAAAGGTGTTTTTAAAAAAAGAACCAGAAAAAGCGTATTTTTCTTACCACCACTCGTAATGTTTTTACTAAGATTTCTTGTCCAAGTGAAGTCTCCAGTGAAAAGTTGATGTTGTGGAGGCCGATTTCCAGAGGAAGCACGCTGAAGGTCACCAATTGACTGGAGGAACCTTCTACTCTCTGGAACAGACATTTGGAGGGATTCGTGCCCCGGTGGTCAATGGCTTGGCTTCCTGATGTACAGATTCCCTCCGCGGCAGACATCTTAACACAGAACTGAAATATCAACAGTAAACAGTTAAATTAAAACACTTTATGATAAGAAAAGTATGCCCGGACTATGTTCGTCTGGATACAAATGCTCCCCAATATTTTTAGTGTTAAATAATCCCTTAGATTCTAAGGCAGAGGAGAAATGTGTATCAAAATCTGTATACATTTCAACTAAATCCACAAGCAATTAATTGACACTTTGAGTCTTATAATCATAGAATTTAAATGTATTTCAACTTCAGGGGCACCTGGGCGGCTCGGTTGGTTAAGTGTCTGACTCTTGGCTTCGGCTCAGGTCTTGATCTCATGGTTCATGAGTTCCAGCCCTGCATCAGGCTCTGTGCTGACAGTGTGGAGCCTGCTTGGGATTCTCTCTCTCCCTCTCTCTCTGCTCCCCTCCTCCCGCCCCCCACCCGGCTTATGCTCATTGTCTCTCTTTCTCTGTCTCTGCTTCTCCCCTTCTCATGCTCTCTCTGCATCAAAATAAATAAGCTTAAAAATTTTTTTGATTTCAAATATCTACATTATTTTGCAATAAAGTATGAGGGTAATCAATAGGAAACATTCAAGCATAGCATATGCAACATTAGGAGAGTGAAATGGAAATATGTGTGCACAGAGAAAGCAATTGGTATTTAGTCTGTTGGTAATTACAGTTTATTTGGGTATTTTAAAATGGAATGTGATGGCATTTAGATTCTGCTATATTTGGAAGTTTGATATAACCAGTTCACTAAAAACATTAATATTTAAATATTTCAACGGTTATAGATTTGCATATTTTTAAAACTTATGATGAAAAACTTTAGATGCTAATTCAAAATGTGTCAGTGGGGTACACAGCTTTCCCCTCAGCATTTAGAGAGTGTGTATGCAAAAATTTTGGAAACCACTGAGAATGAAATTAGAGCTTTTTTAAAAATATAGCTATTACATGGATGGAAGTGGAGTGTATTATGCTAAGCAAAATCAGTCAGAGAAAGACAAATACCATATGACTTCATTCATATGAGGAATTTAAGATACAAAACAGACGAACATAGAAGAAGGGGAGCAAAAATATATAAAAACAGGGAGGGGGACAAAACATAACAGACTCTTAAATATAGAGAACAAACAGGGTTGCTGGAGGATTTGCGGGAGGGGGGATGGGCTAAATGGGGAAGGGGCATTAAAAAATCTACTTCTGAAATCATTGTTGCACTATATGCTAACTAACTTGGATGTAAATTATACAATAAATACATTTTAAAAAAATAAAAAAATAGTTAGATTCCTGGACACGCTGAGTTCCCATATAAAGTTTTACGACTGTGATTTTCAAACAAAATCAGTCACCCTACTGCGTAATTCTCTTTAGCCGTGTGCTGGCACAAAGAAGAGAAATGGTGGGTCAGAGTTTTTCAGGGAGTGTACCCTGGAGTGAGAGAGAATTAAGGGAATTAACATGACTTTAATTAGTGTGGTTTATGATGTTCGTGGTAGTTTATGGATTCTAACCGGAACCAGGAGTGAAGTAAAGATAGCAGAGTGCTAATGAGTAACAAAGGACTGAGGAAGTCAGGGGATTGGAGTTTCAGCGATGTGCAGACCTGTAGCTACAAAGTAACGGGGTGTGATGTCTGAAATACCAACTTTCAAAGGGAATGAGGAGATCTACAAAGAGAAGATGAGCCTGAAAGGCGAAGAAGACAGAGAGAAGGAAAGGCTTGTTAGTCATGAGGCGATCAAGAAACTCAGAATCCAGGGACATAAATGGACTGCCTGTGCACCCCTTTCTCTGAGCCTCCTCAGCGCACCGATGGCCTTACGGACTTGTTTTCTTCTTTAAACTGGAGTTATAAGAATACATGTCTTAAGTCTGCCTTTCTTCATCCCTTCACTGAGCTGAATTTTTATGTTTTTGTCTGTGTGTATGTGATCATTCCACTAATAGAATTCACATAAAATCAGAGAGTTCATCCTTTTTTCATTTCTGAACTTACTGTAGATACCTACTTACCCGCATACCAGACATTCTATAGTTGTAAACAGTTCCTTTCAATTGGATCTGCTCCCCGCGTACAACAGAATATGGAATATTCATTTCCAGGAAGACATCTTTGAACACCTGTGCCTTCAGAGTATCAGCAACACATATACCTTCAGTCCAAAGTGAAAGCAAAGTAGAGGCATATTAGGGAATTCCTATAATGCCTTATTAGGACTACCGTGTCTCAGGATTGCTTTCCTTCAAGGAAAAAGGAATACTGTATCATGTTTTTCTCTGTACTGTCATGTCCTTGAGTTTTCCACTCACGGATCTTTATTTCAGTAATTATCAGTGTTAATAGAAAACGTCATTTCTCCGACAAATATTTAATTCTATTTAAGGCATGAAAATGTTTATCAACTGAAGTAACAAATCTCTTCTTAGATATTCATTATTGGCTCTATTTAATGGGTATAAAATTTTGATTGTGGAAACCAAGATTTCAAAGAAATAAAAAATGCAAACAAATAAAATGAACTTTGACGTTATTAATCAAGTATCTGCACTAAATCACCACAAACGGGAATTAACCCAAGGGAAAAGTAATACATTTCCTTCTAACTCTACTCAAGCTCCCAGTCACTGAGAAAAACAAAGAAAATGGGAACTTGACATCAGCGTTTATAGAATGATGGTCAATATGGTCAAAGATACGGTCATATCCAAGCCTTTTGATGATATAATAAAAAGGTATTTGACAAATGAGAGCACTGAAGTCCTGGGTGAGCTATATAGATTATAACAAAAAAACCCCACATTTTGCTAATGAAATCACTCCTTAAACGAGTATGTAACGTAAGTTTGCTTACCACTATCTGAAATGCCAACGCCTTGAATTTCCCAGGTGGTTAGAGAATCGGGTAGCACAAACTGCAATTGGCTTCTGAAAGTTAACATGTTAATATTCAAATAAGTAAAACATTGATTAGCCCAATTTGCCAGCATTCCCTAAACAGAATATTTTCTGCCTACTGCTTTAGAAGAAAGAAAAACATCACAATAGAACAAAATGACATCAGGTATTAAGGAAAAAACCAGCAAGAAAAATACATTCATTAACTCTCCTACTTGTCACTTGCTTTTAAATGTTTCACTTGTACAATGAGAATGCAATTTCAGAAAGATGCCTCTGAGGCACCACAAATTCAAAACATATAGAAACAATATTTATCATGTGGTGTGTTCTAAAATAGAGAAGTGAAGTAATGCATCTTATCACTGCTCATAACAAGTCAACATAACTAAGAATTTCTTTTTTTTAATGGTTATTTATTTATTTTGAGAGAAAGAGTGAGGGAGCGAGTGAGTGAGAGAGAGGGAGGGAGAGAGAGAGAGAGAATCTTATAAACAGGCTCTGCTGTGTCAGCATGGAGTCTGACTTGTGCCCAATCCCACGAACCATGAAATCATCACCTGAGCCGAACTCAAGAGTCAGATGCCCAATAGACTGAGCCACCCAGGTGCCCCCATAATAAAAAAACTCTGACTGAGATTCGGCTTATCTATTTATTTCTTTGATCCAACAAACAGCTAGTGCCCACCAACTTTGAGTCAGGCATCCACTAAATACTGAATATGCAGCACTTACAAGATACAGTTTATAGTCAGTAGAAGAAACAGTTAAGTAAATAAATTGTAATTCACTGTGATAACTGTACCAATAAAGCATTTAAAAAGTTCAGAGGCAGTGTGTATTGATTCAACACATTTATTTGAGTGTCTCTACAAACTGGAATATAAAACAGTAATCTGAATTTAGTCTTTGCCCTGAAAGTATCATTTTCATGTGGAAACAGGCAGGTAAACAGGCCATTATAAAACTGTGTAATATAGGCACAGGGTTGATTGGGAGAGGTAATTAACCCAGTCACTGACAGGGTGGCAGAGAGTGGTGGGAAGGCTTCCCAGAGGACGTGCTAGCCCTGGGGCCAATGTCAGCGGAAATGGACAAGGGTAGGACAAGAGAGGACAAGGTAGAGCCCAGGAGACCCACGTTAAGACTGATGCTGGGCCTGGGCCTAAGGGCTTGAAAAGTCAATGCTTTGAGTCCCCAACGCATGGTGACGCTCAGGGACTCGGCACTGTTCATCACTGTTTCCAGTGCCTGGGTCAGGGTAGGCATTCAGTAACAGTGTGTTGAAAAGAAAGAAGAGAATCTTTCTTCTCATTAATCGGTATTTATTTTATAATACAGATATTTCAGAATGAAACTGCCTGCTTAATTCTCTCTCCGCCTCTCCTCTGTTCTCTCTTGCTCAAAAATAAATTTTAGAAAGAAAAATAAATAAATATAAAGGGGTTCCTGGGTAGCTCTGACTGGAGGGTTAAGCATCAGACTCTTGATTGCTGCTCAGGTCTTGACCTCAGGGTTCATGAGTTGGAGCCCTGTGTCGGGCTCTGCGCTAACAGCGTGGAACCTGCATAGGATTCTCCCTCTCCTCCTCTATCTGCCTCTCTCCTGCTCTCTCTCTCTTTCTCAAGAAAAGAAAAAAAAGAAAAGATGAAAGAAGAAGAAGAAAAAGAAAAGAAAAGAAAATGGCTGCTTACTGTAGCATATAGCACACAGCTGTGCTCAGTAAAGGCTTACTGAAGTGGGATGAAATTAAATAGAATAGCATCCTTCCTCACCAAGAGTTAATTTTGCCCTGGAGCCAATGACTAGAGCAAAGCACACATTAAAAAAAAAAAAAAAAAGTAAAGCAAATAAAACAAAATTTAACCAAACGGTAATATTGTCCTAACACTTAAATAAACTATTCGGAAATGGGTAGTTTCCAGATTTTTGGCCATAATGTTCGCATTTTCCCACATTTTTCAGAGGAATGTCAAAGAAGTATAATACCTTCTGGGGACATGATGAACTTCCCATAACCAGCTTTCTGGAAAATAGCTCCGTATTTCTGGCTTGCTCACTGGTAACAGGGCCTTTATATCTGGGGAAAAAAGTATATGTGATTATGAAAAAATAACATGAATTTTACTTAGAGACAAATTTTAAAACATGGGTAGACATTAATCTATAACTTAAATATTTTCTGAAAGGTCAATGAAACATTTTGTTCAATGATTTCAAAATAGAGCTTTATAATTTTTTTTAATGTTTATTTATTTTGAGAGAGAAAGAGAGTGCAAGTGGAGGAGGGACAGAGAAAGACACAGAATCTGAAGCAGGCCCCAGGTTCTAAGCTGTCAGCACAAAGCCTGATGCAGGGCTAGAACCCACAAACCGTGAGATCATGACCTGAGCCAAAGTCAGACGCTTAACCGACTGAACCACCCAGGCACCCCAGAAAATAGAGCTTTATTGATTTTTTAAATAAAATTGATTTATTTATTTTGAAATAGAGAGCACAAGCAAGGCAGGGTCAGAGAGAGGAGAGAGAGAATCCCAAGCAGGCTCCACACTGTCAGCACAGAGCCTGATACAGGGCTTGAACTCATGAACCATGAGATCGTGACCTGAGCTGAAGTGGGACGTTTAATGGGCTGATCCACCCAGGCGTCCCACAAAATAGAATTTTAAAGGTCTTAGAATTTCTCCACTAATAGCACTGACAGAACAAATAAAGCATAAAAATATCTTCAATGATTTGTTTCATAAATTGCTAAATGTGTAGTGTTCCTGAGATTATAAAAGATACTGATCAATCTGTCAAGTCATTTGCATTTTTACAATTACTGTAATTGTGTTTATGTTATGAAATGAGTAAGGTTTACCTAAGGGAAATTTATTTCTGTTTCCCTTAATAAAATGGACAGAACTTCTGCTTCTGTCCAAGATGAGTCCAAGAAGAGTTACTCTTCTGCCTTAAAAAACACTAAACAAACAAACTAAACTAAACCAAACTAAACAAAACAGGCACATTATATAAAACAACAGCTTTCAGACATTAGAGCATGCATGACCCAGGACCATGATTCCTGAGAGAAGGGAGACCGATTTGGCGAACCCTAGAATTGTCCAGGTTTACGGTTTGCAGGGAGTTTGCAGGCTGCAGAGAAGGGCGAGAAGCCCATGTAGACCTTTGCAGGGTTGCAAATCCCATAGGAGTTTTGGGAGGCCAAGCTGTCTAGAATGAGGGGCAGAGCGGAGCACCAGAGAGGTGGGGTGGGGGGCGGTGGAAGGAGCAGAAACTCAACAGCAGAAGCCAAACCAGATGATTATAGTTGAAAAACTGGACAATGAAAAGTATCTGTACTAGATGGTTTGTGAAGATGCTCCTTGAAATAAGCCAATATCGGAAAACAACCTTAATATATCTAATAACATGGTTTTGAGAAATGGCCACAAAAATTTATGTTTGCAGAAATACATCCACTTGCACGGATGCTGTTTAAGACATAGTGTTATAAGAGAAACAATCAGATTCTGAAATGGGAGCTGTCATTCTGCTTTTGTTCCTTCTGTTCTGATTATATATAAGTGCAGTGACAGTCCTGAAAGTTCTGACGACATATTAATGAGAGTTCTCAAATTCCTGAAAACATATTTTATGGTTGAAACGGAAATAAGATTTCATCTTTTGTGTAAGTACACTTAACCTCATGCTAGGTTTAGAAGTCATTTGTTATATTTGGTCAACATAGGCATCAACAAAATTTTTAATGGTTGTAATATCACAGAACCCCACAATTCTAGAACTCAGAGGCATACTGGAGATCCTCTATGCCCAAGCTTCTTGCTTTAAAAATGAGGAGGTCGAGGTCGAGGCTCAGAGAGGATAAATTATCATTCAAGTTTACAGAATGAGCTGGCCTTGCACTTGACCTGGGTCTGGACTGGGGGCTCGTATACTCTATACTACGTGTGCCTCCTTGGATTCCCAAAAACAATAACTGATTTTCTTCTAATGGGCATTTTTTTTCTAATTTCAATTTTATTATTTTTTCTTTTTTTATGTTTATTTTTTTGAGAGAGAGACAGAGACAGAGACAGCATGAGTGGGGCAGGGCAGAGAGAGCGGGAGACACAGAATCTGAAGCAGGCACCAGGCTCTGAACTGTCAGCACAGACACACAGACACGTGGGGCTCGAACTCATGAACTGTGAGATGGTGACCTGAGCCAAAGTTGGCCACTTAACTGACTGAGCCACCCAGGAGCCCCTGTCTGATTTCAATTTTAAATATAACATGAAAACTGCCCTTTTTTAGCAGAACAGGATCACACAAGATTCCCCACACTGAGCAGAATTCCGATAGAACATGTGAAACTCACGTTGCCGTCCCAGCTGGATCTCTTTAAGAGACATCTTAGAGCGGTGCTGGTGGGCGATGGCACAGCATTCCTTGAAGATCTTGACACATCTGGAGCCTACCGTGATGCGGGCGGCACGCTGGTCACAGTCCTCGAAGTCGTTACGGCGGGCTCCGTAATAGCAACACTCCTTCAACTTTGTTTGTTTGTATTTAGCGGCTGGAATGGTGATGATGCAAATGTCCTTGATTAGGCACAGAGTCATGACACCTCAGGTTCAGAAGGGATCCTGAGAGGTCCTTGGGTTCTACGGCCACACGCCCTTGCCCCCGCCTCCGCTCCCAACTACAGCCAAGGCCAGGTGAGCGACCCACCACACACAGCTGGCTACTCCAGGAATGGGAGAATGTGGTCTAACAAGGCACATCACTCTCACTCACACTAAGTGGTTAAAGAGCTTCTTGCGATTGAACTAGTCACAAATAAAAAGTTAACCTTTGACTTTTAGAGTTAGAAATAATACTTATTTTCCTCAGACTGAGCTTATAGCAAATGAAGTTGTAGATTTATTTGGATTAATCTTTCTGAGAGAGGTAAGCTAGACATTTATACATGTCTTTCTTCTCACCCATTCCATTTGGATTAGGAATAATTAGATAATGGTTCATTTTCTCTAGCTTTTGAATAATAGGATCATAATCTCTTTACAATCACATCAAACTTTGAGAGTACCTTCTTCCTCTATTTTCTTCTGCAGCGTTCTCTTTGGCCTGAGAATGTCTTTACAAGGCTTATCTGTTAAAAAAAAAAAAAAAGAAGTAGAAGGAGAAGGAGGAGGAGGAGAAGAAAATAGAGTTAAAACGTCAAAAAGAAAATTCCATGAAATTATTTAAGTATTTAAAACATCCACAAGTCATTCATTTATTCAACAGATTCTGAGAGCCTGTGTTTGACTATGCACTGTGCCTTGCACATCTTAACATTTACCCTAGAGGAGCTCAGGTCCTCTAGTTTGACCGGTTTGATATAAGTTTGGTTTTGAATCCTGCAACCTCTTTGATCCACTGCTTACAGAGGCATATCTAAGCATTTGAAGTGAGCAAAGTTTCTGTTGGGTATGCTACTTTTATTATTTGCTCTTTTGCTCTGTTGTGTTGCATAATAGCTCAAATATAGTTACGAACAGTTTTACAGCCACAGAAGGAATATGATTACGATGTGGTCCTTGTCCTCCAAGAGCTCACAGTGCAGTGGCGGGAGCAGGCTGCATAACTACACGGAAGAATGTTCAGTGCGGCCCTGCTACTGTGTTGTTCATACGCAGAGCTAGTCCCCATGGTATTCTCTCTGTGAGGAGGAAATGATCAATTCTGTATGGGGAAGAGACCTGATAGAGGAGGGGATTCTTTCACAAGCTTCTCCAGGCTAATACAAGGGAAAGCAGTCATGATGGGGAAAGGCCCAAAGGTTTAAATAAAATAGCAGAAAGCCACCCCAGAAATACGCTTGGGTCTGCACAGCTTAAACATCAGGTAAGGTAGAGCAAGACAAATGATAGTTAGAGAGAGCTGGGAGAAGACCACGGGAGAGCCCTGAGGACTACACTAAAGATTTTGTACTTTATGTCGATGGTCAGTAAAACATTTTGTACTGGGGCATTACATAGGCATGTCTCTCTAAGATCAGCATAGAGAATATCATGGAAGACAGTTACAAAAATGATGGCTGGCTCTGGAAAACAGTATGGAGATTCCTCAAAAAACTATCAATAGAACTCCCCTATGACTCAGCAATAGTACTGCTGGGGATCTACCCAAGGGATACAGAAATGCGGATACATAGGAGCACATGTACCCCAATGTTCATAGCGGCACTTTCTACAATAGCCAAATCATGGAAAGAGCCTAAATGTCCATCACCTGATGAATGGATCAAGAAGATGTGGTATATATTCGCAATGGAGTACTACATGGCCATGAGAAAGAATGAAATCTGACCATTTGTAGCAAAGCGGATGGACCTTGAGGGTGTCATGCTGAGTGAAATAAGTCAGGTGGAGAAGGACAGATACCATATGTTTGCACTCATAGGTCTAACAGCAGAAAACCAACAGAGGACCATAGGGAGAGGAAGGGGGAAAGAAAGCTGGGGAGAGAGAGGGACACAAATCGTGAGAGACTATTGAATACTGAGAATGAACCGAGGGCTGAAGGGGGAGGGAGAGGGGGGAAAGGGTGATGGTCATGGAGGGCGGGCACTTGTGGGGAGAAGCACTGGGTGTTATATGGAAACCAATTTGACAATAAACTAGTATAAAAAGAATGATGGTTGGAAGGCAAATGATCCATGTAAATTTCAGTCATCAATTTGAGGAATAAAAAAAAAAATAATGCCGAATGTTTCACCTTCTTTTTGGGTGTCATCTGCATTTGCATTGGTGAGAAAGAGGAGTCCAGCCTGATGGAATACATCTGCGTTGTTGAGGCCACCACCTGCCCCGCAGCCCAGGTCGCTCGTCTCTAAGACTTGAAACACCTGTCCGGAGATGGTTAGCTCATTTAATAATTTTTAGGAATTAACTCAAGGCAAAAGGTGGAGTCCATTTAGATGCAGAAATCATTTCCCTGAAGAATTAAAGGTACAAGTTGTCACTGGATATAACAAATCAGGCCATTGTTCATCTACCAAATGGCCAAAAACCAAATTTCCCATCTCATTATTTGAGTGTGTCCTTTTATGTTTATAAATACCCACGCATTCAAAATTAAAACAAGAACTAAGTTTTAAGCTTTGGTGAGAAGATTCTTAGGAACCAACCCAGGCTGTGTTGTACATAGAGGGAATGCTGCGGTCAATATAACATCCAAACAAACAAGCAAGTACATAAATGCATGAATGACTAAATTAACAGACAAATTAATTTTTAAGTTGCTAAAAAGAAATGAGCACAACTTCTTGTGTTTGGGGGACGAGGGGGCCTAAGGTTCTAAGAGGGTGAGAACTTGTTGGGGGAAGTTTATTTCAGTTTTAATTTTGATCCCAAATATTTTTTTCTTTTCTGGATGGATTTTACCATACAGTTTTCTTTCTTTTTTGGTCAAAGAAATTCAAGCCTACAAAATAGTTAGCAGGGCACAGGGGAGATAAATGGGAATTTAGGGGAACTGAATAATCCTCACGTTTTTTTTTTGTGTCACAGATTTTCATGAGAGTAAAAGAGAAAATATCAAAGTCATCCAAATTGATGGCTCTTTTGCCCCAGGAATATAGTTGCCATTATGGTCGTCTGCTACACTTGGGAAATTAGAAAAGGATGAATCAGTGCTTTAGAGACTAACTCGAGGATGGCTTACCTTCCTAAGAGCCATTGTTTTGAGTGTATCGACAGAAAAGCAGACCCAGTCTTCCCTTCTTCCCCACAACCTACCCTAGGGGCCACACAGAGCCACCCCATGACCCAGCCACCAAGGCCATGCACCACGTAACTCTTTCCAGAGGTTTCTTGGCTCTTCTTTGGACTCCATATATAGCAACGTCCACTGCTGATAAAGCCACCCAGGAATTCGACTCAGTTGCCATATTGAGGGATACAGGTTGGGCGGGAGAATACGGCGCATCTGTACCTGGAGACAGATGAATCTAAAAGATCATTTGGAAAAGAAAAGAAAAGGTTATTTGCATGAGACAAAGCTTTCCAAGTAGTTATAGTCACAGTCCGTTTACTCAGAAGAAAATTTGATTGTGACTCATAATTTGCGGCTTACCTGGAGCTGATTGCCACACTTTTCCTCGATATTTAACCAGACTGAGTCGGACACTAACTCTGCCGTCTGCTCCCCTGTGACGATGTAATAGACCAGGAGACGGGCTGAAGGAACCATGTCCTGTGTCACTGGAATGTTTACATTTTGATAGGTTGAATCTGGAAATCGCTCTCTTGTGCCAAAGTGAACAATTTTGCCCTTAGATAAAATCTAAAAATAAACAGCAGTAGTGACCATGTTAAAAAACAAAAGCTTTGCTTCAAGATGGAGCTTGGAGCTGGAGTAGAAATTATGTTAAAGAGACAGAAAGTTAACAAGAACGGGCTCGCTATGTGTCAGGAACTTTTTTGTTTACTTAATTCTTTTCTTTCTCACAAGAATCGGTAGGATAGGACGATTACCCACATTGCACAGAAAGATAAAGGAGTTAGCTAATGTCATACTGATGTTAGCTCAAAATCACATAACTAGGAAATCAGAGAGCTAAGATTTAAAAAAATTTTTTTTTAATGTTTTATTTATTTTTGAGACACAGAGAGACAGAGCATGAGTGGGGAGGGGCAGAGAGAGAGGGAGACACAGAATCAGAAGCAGGCTCCAGGCTCTGAGCTGTCAGCACAGAGGCCCGCGTGGGGCTCAAACCTACAAGCTCTGAGATCATGACCTGAGCCAAAGTCGGAGGCTTAACCAACTGAGCCACCCAGGCATCTCTGGGGATTATGTTTTAAAGCCAGATAGTAGGTTCTGTATTGGAGGCATGTGGTTAAAAAACAAGTTACAAATCACATGAAGCAAAATGTCCTCAAACTTAAATTTGTCCTGGGAGAGCAGGACTGCATATGTGGTTCTGGTGTGTAGTTCCTAAACAGGTCTCATAATTCTTCATCCATCAACATGATCTGTGTTCCTCATTTACATTTTAAAATTTCTTTCTCAAAAATGTTGAAACAGCTATCACCACCTGTTTGGCCTGGCCCCTGCAATAATTCATTCCATTTCTTTGGCGATGTTAGGAAGCCCTTACCATTTCCCCCACCTTCTTCTGTCCGAGGTTTCACGATTAGGCTTGAGTGGTCACCTTTGTTAATATTAGGGATGTTGCTAACCGGTAGAATTGGGGTAGATATCATCCACCCAACTGTTAAGAGCAGGATTTGGGTCTCCCTTTTATGCCAAAGAAGTGCACATATTTGAAACAGGTTTCGACCTGTAATCTTTGGCCATGAAAATAGAGCAGAGGGAATGTGAGAATTTAATCAGTCTCTGTGGAGTAATCAGGCTCTCTTTGGTGAAAGGCGTTATCAGATAAGGAGTCAGAGGTTCCCAGTTCAAATAAAAAAAATCTTCCTCTTCCAAGCTGAGTGACCACAGTAAGCCTCTTAACCTCTCTGTTCCTCAGTTTCCTCATCTGGGAAATGGTCATGAAAATTATGGCCCATGTCAAAGGTTTTTAAAAAAACTGATGGTCAAATTCAATTATGTTCTTGAAAGTACTTTGTAAAAACAAATGTAAGGGGTCATTCTAGTGTTCCTATAAGTAAAGAGAAATGTTCCAGGTGTGGGAACAGATAGTTGTAAATCTATCATTACTGTACTTACCAAGTAATTATAGTGAGTTATTTTGCTAATATATGGACTTCTGGGAGTAACAATAATATTCAGATATTCTCCCACAAACAAAGGTTTATAGTTTCCAGTCCAGTCAATATAAAGGTAACTTTGGCTGAGAGATGAATAAGCTATTGCTTCGTAATCTTTGCTGGCCTGATTTTCTTCTGGAAGATCTGGGTCTTCAGTCTTGACCTGAAAAGGAAAATTTTAAAAAAGATATGTGGACTGTGATGAAATATTTTCTATAAAACATATCTTGTGAATTGCTTTATAAATTTTTTTATAATTGCTTTATAAATTTCTAAATTTCACAACACCAAAATCTGAAGAAAAAAACCCTCCACTACTCCAATGTTTGCACAGCTGTGATACCAAGTGACTTTATGAAGACCACGGACAATGATTGGAACAATATGGGGTCGTGAGCGATGGTGGGGAGTCTGATGAAGGGAAGAGGGAACGATGCTCCCGGAACAAATCCTGGCACCCTTCCAGAAAAGTCATGGCAAGTTGGCGACTCCTCTTCCCATGGGCTGGCAGGGATTGGGGGTAAGAGGAGGGTAGCAAAGAGGAGGCCTCGAGAACTGAGGACGGGAGTTGTAAATGAACATCACACAGACTTTCTGGTCCAGTTTCCTTGTGAAGTGGCAACATGGAGGCGTTCTTCTAAATATGGACTGGGGCAGAAATGATGTCATGGCATCAGTATTCACCTCTGACAGCCAAGGGGTTATTAGCTCATGCTCTGGAGTGAGCCAGGTATTGGTTTGCATCCCAGGGCCGCCATTTTTTAACCCTGGATAAATTATTTAATCACAAGAGAGGTTAGAAGCCTCTATTTCCACAGCTGCAAAATGGCAAAGATAATATTCTCTAACTTAGAGAGCTGACTAACTGGGTATCATATGTGTTCAACATAAAGGTCTTAGCATTTTCTAAGTGCTTAGTAGATGATAGTGAATGCATGCATGCCGCTGTCACAAGTGTCCATTATTAACTTATCATTTTGGGGGAGGGCGGATTGGAAACTTAAGCATTAGTTCCTGAGAGAGAGGCCTGTTAACTGAGTTCTAAAGCAGAGTGGCTTATGCAGCTAGGAAAGAGGGAAGCTTCCACATTTGACCACTTTGTGTCCCTGAAAACAGATAGGAAGGGCGAGGACGGGAGGGAATATTTCTACCACTGACTACCTATTCCGAAGCTTCTAGATTCTAATATAGTCTCACTAACGTAAGAGAAAATCATTAATTTCCAAATAAAAATTGATAAATTTATCTTCCTCAAGAACCATTCAATGCATTAGCATATTGCCTCTGGTGTTTTTTTGGCTCCCCCCGCTCCATGCAAAATTGTGGATCTGTTCTCTGGACTCATGTTTAAAATCTGCTGCATCTGTTCTGCACACTAGCCAAAACACACAGTCAAAAAGCACACATTGTCCCAGAAAATTCAACAGGAGAATTCAGCTCACATTAAACTTCAGAATCCTTGCTTCAGATGGAAGATTAACCACAAACGAGGCTACGCCATCATTGGAATGTGTTACACTGTTCTTCAACTCCAAGTCAGACATCTTTTCGTTTACATCGACTGTTTGTGTGCTCAGGGTCACCGGAACCCCTCCGACCAATTGGTCAAATGAATCCTTAACCTGCACCTGTTTGCCAGAACAGTCCAGATCCATTTCAGCAGCTCGTCATTTTTTTTTTTAAAGCAGAACAATTCCAAAATAATTTTTCTCCCTCCCCACCGAAGTATAAATTATTCACACTTAACTCGGTAGAGAGAGCCATGTTCTTAGATTATAGAAAGGTTTCATTCTATTTAGATACTTCAAGCATGTACAAAGCTTGCTTTAGCTTGGTAAATCTTTTTCTCTTAAAAGCCAGTGACCCACAGTGAATATTAAGTAACACATTTTAATTATACTAAAGTTGATTTTTAATAGCAACACATTTTCAAAGAATAAAAAAGTAAAGCACTCTGTTCTAGCTCTTAAAATTTTTTAAATGTTTATTTATTTTTAAGGAGAGAGAGAGAGACAGACCATGAGTGGGGGAGGGGCAGAGAGAGAGAGAGAGAGAGAGAGAGAGAGAGAAAGAGAGAGGGAGAGAGAGAGACATGGAATCTAAAGTGGGATTCTGTCAGCACAGAGCCCTATGCAGGGCTTGAACTCACGAGCTGTGAGATCATGACCTGAGCTGAAGTTGGATGCTTAACTGACTGAGCCGCCCAGATGCCCCTTGTCCTAGCTTTCTAAGTTAAGGACAGGGAACAAAAATTTCCATCTTAAAAATATAATATAACATGTACTATATATAGTGAAATATAAAATGCTAAATAAAATATAATTAGAAAGTCAAATGAACACATTAATGCTGTACTACCAACATTTAAAAAAAGAAAAGTGGAGGACAGAAAATATTAAAAAGGAAAGAGGAAACAGAGAGAGAGAGAGAGAGAGAACAGAGAAGCAAGGACAGAAAGAGCCAAAATGGAAAGGATGAAGAGTAACACAGAAAGAGGAGATGAGACAGTTAAGTGCAAAGACCTCAGGGGCAGACTGGAAAGCACAGAAATGCAAACTCAGATAAGACACATAGGAAGTGAAAAATGGAGGGGCACCTGGGTAGTTCAGTTGGTTAAACATCCGACTTCAGCTCAGGTCATGATCTAGCAGTTTGTTGGGTTCAAGCCCCACATCAGGCTCTGTGCTGGCAGCTCAGAGCCTGAGCTCAGATTCTGCGTCTCCCCTTCTCTCTGTCTTTCCCCTGCTCATGCTCTGTCTCTCTGTTTCTCAATAATAAATAAATGTTAAAAATTTTTTTAATGTTTTTTATTTATTTTTGAGAGACAGAGAGAGACAGCATGAGCAGGGGAGGGTCACAGAGAGAGGGAGATACAGAATCCAAAGCAGGCTCCAGGCTTTGAGCTAGCGGTCAGCACAGAGCCCGATGCGGGGCTTGAACCCACAAACCATGAGATCATGACCCGAGCCAAAACTGGACGCTTAATTGACTGAGCCACCCAAGCGCCCCTAAAAAAAGTTTTTTAATGGGAAGAGAAAGAGGTTTTATTTTCAAGGAGTGATATTTCTGTTTAAAAGCTTTTGTAGAACATGCCACCAAAGAATTTTAAATGTTAACTTTTTTTTTTTTTTACTTTTTTAATTGTTTATTTGTTTTTGAGAGAGAGGCAGAACATGAAGTTAGGAGGGGGGGTGCAGAGCAGACAGAAACTGAAGCAGGCTCCGGGCTCTGAGCTGTCAGCACAGAGCCCAACACACTTGAACTCAACAGCCAGGAGACCATGACCTGAACCAAAGTTGGACACTTAACCAACTGAGCCACCCAGGTGTCCCAAATGTTAGCATTTTTTCAAAACTATAGACTAAGGTGTTTTATTTACATATAATTTAGTGCAATGCTTTTTAAGGGAATGCCTACCACAGGCTACCTAACTGCATACTAAGTACGGGCTGAACTCACTTTGGGGCTGAAGCTGGCCAGCAGTCTCCCCCCTCCTTCTGCATTGACAGGAGGGGTAGGTTTTACAGAATGAATTCCCTCTGTGACTCCCTTCCCCAGCGTCCCTCCCCTGTTTGCCATCCCCATGCTCTGTAAACAGAAAGAGACAACCATACTCAGCGGCCTTCCCTCCTGCATCTACCTTGATAGAATATGGAATCCCAGGCTTCACGAAAAGAGAAGTAGCAACCAAATTCAGTTTGTAGGGAGAGAGGACATATTTGATGCCAGGAATTTCTGCCTCTTCAGAAAATCCACCTAAAGAGATGACATGCATCATGTTGACCTTTCTTAGGAATATGCCGATCTCTATGGGGATCTATTTTACCTGTATATGTCTCCACAGACTTACTCATTTGCTTGGTCCAGTCCTGCATGCATTCATTTATCAACAGTCTTGGTGCAAAGGGGATAGTGCAGAGAGAAGTTTAGACCTCAGGTGTTTCCAACGCCTTATATCCAAGGCTTGTACAAGAAGAGCTACACGGTTGGACTGGGAAGGAAGGTGAGGAAGGGACACCACTTTTTGTCAGTGGCCTGAGTTTCAGGTGAACACGTACGTACAAGGGATTGTGGAGAGAGGGAAAGGCCCAGGCACTAAGCTTTGCAGGGATTCCCCTGTAGAGCACAGGGATACGGAGAGACATGGAGAGGAAGACAGAAAAAGAGTGCCTGAGGTAGAGGGAACCCTGAAAGTCCACTAGCAAGGGCCCAACAACATACAAAGCTCCAGTACCCCCAGAGCCCTTTCCAATATTACATCCCGAACACCCCTATGCATATCCTGTACTTTGGCCAACCGGACAGTCAACCAGATAATATCAGAGATCAAGTCCTGCCTGCTATCTGTGGTGTGTCCTCTCTGTGGATGGTGTCCCACTCCTCCACCACCTACATCCCTGCCTCAAAACCCTACTTATCTTTCAAGATTGATCATTTTCAGGGTGCTGTACTTGGTTGCTCAACAATCACCTAGGAGCTCATCTTCCTCTGAAGGTCACCTTCCTCTGAAGCATTAAGTACTTTGCCTAGAGCGCAATAGAATTAATTCCTGCTTATGATAGAATTCTTTGTTAACCTGTCTTACAGCTGATGCTAGTTTGTAAGTCACTTGAATGCTGGGATTATACATCATTCATATTTGTAAGCCTGTATGTTTAGCAACACTCTTTGAATATCTCATAAATGTGGCTTAAACTGAATTTATTTGAAATAAGTTCAGAAAAAAATAAAAGTAAAAAATAAAGATTAAAATAATGTCACAAGTAATATCCTGGGTAAGGAGTTCCATTCTCCAACATCTATCGATCATCTGATAAATACAAGGTACTCAATAACTGGATAATTATCTTAACTCTATTCTACTACCCTTGAAGGACAAACTTAAAGAGGTGGATGGGGCTGTAGGGATCATCTAATCTAACTCTCATTTTGCCAAGAAAAAGGCTAGTGTGGTTAAATAACTTGTTCAAGTTAGATAGGGGGTTAATATAAACCTGAAAATATAAAGAACATCAGTAATCAAGACACCAGAAGTAAGACAAATTGACCTAATTTGGAGTAATAATTAATGACTATTACAAACCACTGGAGTCGGGGTTGAGGGCACTAGGTAAGTTTTTAGGATGCTAAGAAAGTAGTAGGTAGAAATAAGAAGGAGGAGGAGGAGAGGGAGCAGGAGGGGAAGGGGAGAGGGGAGGAAAAAAGAAGGTAGAGGGGAAGGGGGAGGAGGGGGGCTAACATCTTATATGGTATTCACTAGCTGACAAGTTTTTTTTAACTTTTAATGTTTATTTATTTTTGAAAGAGAGAGAGAGTGAAAACAGAGGAGGGGCAGAGAAAGAGGGAGACACAGAATCCGATGCAGACTCCAGGCTCTGAGCTGTCAGAACAGAGCCTGACTGGGCACTTTAACCCACAGCCAGACGCAAGATCATGACCTGCGGCGAAGTCAGACGCTCAACCAACTGAGCCACCCAGGTGCCCCGATAGGTATTATTTTAAGTACTTTGCAAATATTGACTCTCTGATGCTCATTATAACCCTATGAGGTGTGTGCTATTATTGTACCCATTTTGGAAACATTACCTCTGACTTTGGATAGAATTCTTGAATATTACAGCTGAGAGGGGTTTAGGGGGTATATAGTTCAACCCCATCATGGTACAGACAAGGAGACTAAATGATAATGCATTATCTTCCATTTGCATAGCATTTTATCAAACATTTATACATACCAAATGTCATTTAGATTTTTATCCTTACCAGGTGAGAACATTGGGGTGCTACATGTTCAAGCCAGAGGGCCTGCCAGGCTACGCAAGATATCAGCTGGGCAGGTGCTGTCCCTGTTTTGCACGTCGGGTGATAGAGACCCCATGATAGAGGGGCAGGGCTCTACTCTAATCTGTTTTTAATGAGGTGAAAGTAATATTTAACGATGGAAGGAAATAAAATATGAGAGAATAAGAGCAATTATTTATACATTTAATATGCTGTCTAAATATTATTCAAGTAAAAAAAAAAACTTACCTGCAGACTCTATGACCGTTACACCAATATAAAGGTACTTGTTGTTTAAATCTTCCAGACTTTCATAGGACAGTTCCTTAGTTGAAATTTCAGAATTAAATGTGATGTGCGCAACTCCATTTATCAACTTTTTCAAAAGGGAAAATGAAAGACGTATTTCAGAGAAGAACTTACAGGGGAAAATTAACAAAATCTGCCTTTACTAGCTCCTAAATAGAAGGCAACTATCAGAGGGATAGTTTGTTGTAGAGTAAATGATCAAGTCTACGGTTGGGCCCAGAATACCATTTTGTGACTGAATTTGTATAGATGTATAGGAAGAGTCCTAAACACTATATGGTTCAACAAGTTGTTGTTGTTGTTGTTTGTTTTCTATACTAGCAGATTCCTTCTTCTAATCTTTGAGTTAGCATCCATCTTTCTGGGCCTGCTTTTAGTTTACTCCTGAGAGTTGCTGGGTTTTATGATGTTTAATTTGGACTTCACTGCGTACACATTGAAACACTAATTTAAAAACACACAATGGCTATAAAGGGATATCGAGCTAAGTCATATTATATTGTTTAATTATTAACCACAACAGTGAAATAGATGTTGCCTTATTTTCTTCTAAACTTGAGTAGCTTGAGGCTAGGGACTTCTGTCTTAGTTACCTTCAAATCTCAGCATCCAGTATAAAATCTTATATTAAAGAGAGGTGTCTGATTTATAATTTGGATAAATAAAACTCTTTGGAAAAACATAGGGTAAATACCTGATGATACAAACCACGCGAATATGCAGGAGTCAGCAGAATGACATGAGCCCTTATCATCTGAGGTATAGTGTCAAGAACACTGACCAAGGGATGAAGGGACCAGGGCTATAAGCTGTGCTCCAGCAACCACTAGCCCCTGACCATGGACAGATAACTTCCCAATGAGTTCATTCACCCAGAAATATTCATAGAGCACCTACTATTTTCCAGGAACCAGGTTGGCTCTGGGCATATAATGGAACAATTCAGACTCGCAAAGAGTTTAGTGGAGAGAAAGAAAGAGAAGTAGGTAAACCACTGCAGTAAAGAAGGGCTTCTCAGTCTCAGCCCTGTTGACATTTCGGACAGGATAACTTGTTGCTGGGGCCGCTCTGCACATCGTGGGAACTTGGCAACAAGCTGGCCTCTATTCACTAAATGCCAGTTGTACCCCCCTCCCTCCCAGTTGTGACAGCCACATATGTTTTCTGGACATTGCCAAATGTGCCCTTGGGGGCAAACAACGTCTCTGGTTGAGGACACCGTAATAAAGTATGAAACACACTCCAGCAGAGGAGGCTGGAGACCCGGCAGGGGCAGCCAACCTAACTTACAGGAGTCAGGGAGACTTCCCAGAGAAAGGGTGTCGAGGCTGAGACTTACAGAGGAAGAAGGGACTAGCCAGCCCACGATGAGGCAGAAGCCACAAAGGGGAAGAGCATCCCCAAGCAGAAGGAGTGGCCTTGCAAACACCTGGAGGCAAGAGAGTAGTGAAAGTTCCAGAAACTAGTGACTCACACGAGGTAGAGGAAGGAGGAAAGAGCATGAGATTGGCTGGTGAGGGAGGCTGATGTCAGACTTTATCCTGAGGCCTTGGAGAAGCCAAGAGAGCATTTAAGTTTCCATTTCCAACCTGTGTAAAATGAGGGGTTGGACTAGATGATTTGGAAGCGACTTTTCTCCAGCCCTCGTGATACCTCTTTAGGTACAAGTGGACGTACCTGTCTTAACATCTTACCGTTGTGCTTTGCAAGGCTTTTTGCATCATTTCTTTTTGATCATCTTTTAAGTCGTCTTTTATTCCAAAAGTGATATAAACATCAGCCTCAGTGACGACTTTATTATAAAAATACCTGCCAAACAATAATATCATAAAATTGTTTTGCTAACATGGTTACAATAATAAAATGCAGATCAAACGTAACAACGTGAAATTACATAAAGCACTCGTGATATTCTAAAGTGTCATCCATCCACGGTTACATTTCATCCTCATAAAGCTATGATTATAAAGCCGAGGTGCGGATTTTTATTACTCTGTGCTAGATGAACAAACGGATCTTGAGGAGATCAAGAGACCACAGGTCCAGGGTCAGGACACACTACTCCTTGATGATTTTGATACCAGTGGGTTCTGTGCCCTATCTTCTTTTACATCCTTAAAAGCAGCATGCTCAATCTCATTGTTAGATGAGATAAGTTCTTTTTTTTAACATTCTAACTTCTTATTTCCTTTTTTAATTTCAAATTAAAGTGAAGCTAAAGGAAATTTGCTGCATAGAGAATAATACTATAGCTAGAGCTAACTTCCCTTATCCATAGTCTGTACAAATAAAGTGTCTCCATTAAAAGAAGCCAGTTTGGGGGCGCCTGGGTGGCTCAGTCGCTTGAGCGTCCAGCTTCGGCTCAGGTCATGATCTCACGGTTCGTGGGTTCGAGCCCTGAGTCGGGCTCTGTGCTGACAACTAGCTCAGATCCTGGAGCCTGTCTTCAGATCCTATGTTTCCCTCTCTCTCTGACCCTCCCCTGCTCATACTGTCTCTCTCTCTGTCTCTCTCAAAAATAAATAAAACATTAAAAAAATTAAAAGAAAAACAGTTTGTTAATTCTCTGTCAAATGAGCCTCTCTGTTGTTTTAGACTAAGTCACACTCTATCCTAGGAATAAATGCTAATAAGAAAGGCAGTGTAGGATAATGTTAAAGAGCCTGAAACCTGAAGCCAAACAGACCATGTAACTTCCTAGCTGTGCGATCTTGGGAAAATTACTTAATATTTATGTACCTCTGTTTTTTCATTTGTAATATGGGGACAGAAATAGTAACTATCTCATCGAGATTTCATAAAGATTAAGTGAGCTAATATATACAGAGTACTTAGAAAGATGCCCAACACATATAGTTATGCACATTGGTTATTGTTACTAATAATGATATTATATTGTCATTTTTAGATGGCCTGGGCTTTTGTGGGGGATTGCCTGCAACACTAACTCCAGTTCTCCGCTGCCCCATACATCCACCACCTTTGGAGCTCCTTGTGGGTGAAACGTATAAAGGGCATCTATTCCCGGGGCTGGTCTTGTAACTTGCTTTGGACAAAAGAACGTGGTAGAAGCAATGGACTTTCATGCTTCCATATTCTTTCTCTGAGCATGACTGCTCCTACAGCTAGTCTGCTGGGTGATGAGAGATACACAGAGTTCAATTGTCTTTGTAGTTTCAGTCAACTGTTAGTCAACCGCCACACGTGTAAGTAAGACCTCCTAGACCAGCCTGCCACTGCAGGCACACGGGTGAGCCCAGCTTACATCCAGCCTGGCCCAGATCAGCAGGACTGCCCAGCTGTCTTGTAAATGGCTGTGGTTTTAAAGCATTGGGTCTCGAAGGAGTCATAGAGAACTAGCCGGTTGGTTAAACCATTAAAAAATGGCAAGAAGGAAAGGCTTCATATCTTAGCCCCAATATCCTATGTCATGCTGGTTCCTAGATACACACATTGAACTTAAAACTTTGGGATTTTTTTCTTGCTGTTGAGTAACCAGCAAAAGGAAAATCAGAATCAGCAAAAAATCGAAACAAGTAAATAAACTATAGGCCTGATGTTTCCTCCGTCAATCCCAAAGTCATGGAAAACACTGCCCATAAATCACAGATCTCAGCAATATATATGTGTATTAGATCAACACATTGTACACAATGTACACAATGTGTACAACACATTGTAAACTTGCATAATGTTACATGTCAATAATATCTCAACAAAGTGGGTGGGGGGAATCACACTTCTCACTTTGGGCAACTATCCCCAACCAGAGTTGGCACGCAATTTAGCTGGATATTCTGAAAAAAGAAAGAAATAAATAAAACTTTCTTACCTTGCTTTTATAGTAATTTCAAAATTATTGAAGTCCTTATAGCCAATGAAACTCTTTTCTGGTTCTATTGAGACAGAAAAATGTGGCAACACTGAAAATAAAAACAAAGAGGCAATTTTACCATTTAGAGTAGCCTTCTTTCTAGTTTGGTTAGACAAGCTGTAATATCAATACAACATTCACCCCGTCATCATCAACCTCATCATCATCATTGTCAACAATATCTCTGGGGCACCTCCTACTCTGCCAATCAGAGGTCTATCCAGTTCCATGTACCAGAAGCACTTTGCTTACACTTTGATGACAGCATTTATTCAACAGAGCATGGGCTTCTTGAAAACCCAAAAGGCTGTACTCTATGTATCTTTATCTCTCTCCCCCTCCCACCTTTCTCATGAGTCTCAAACATAATATATGCTCCATGAGTTTTGTTAAGTTTAAAATAGGAACAGAAAAATCTTCCTGCTTTAACAGTTCCCTTTTTT
This sequence comes from Mungos mungo, assembly GCA_004023785.1. Classification (NCBI taxonomy): domain Eukaryota; kingdom Metazoa; phylum Chordata; class Mammalia; order Carnivora; family Herpestidae; genus Mungos; species Mungos mungo. The sequence goes on from PISW01005120.1 coordinate 119,869, forward strand.
GTCTTGTAGATAAACCCATCCAGTGTCCAAATTCCAACATAAAACTCTGACTTTAGTCAAGAAGAGGAAGCTTATAATTAGCTAAAAGAAAGGACATCCCTGCAAAATTTAAAATTAGGGCAGGTGGAAGGAGTTTCTCTCTCTCTCTCTCTCTCTCCCTCCCTCTGGTATCTTGATTGCCCAAGAGAAAAGAATTTCACCTGTCAAAATGGCACTGCCTTCTCTTTATACTAAGACTATGTACCAGGACTTATGGATTCTTTATTAAATTTTTCTTGAGAGAGAGAGAAAGAGTACTCAAGTGGGGGAGGAGCAGAAAGAGAGAGGGAGAGAGAGATCCCAAGCAGGCTCCAGGCCCAGTGCAGAGCCCAATGTGGGGCTTGATCCCATGACCCTGAGACTATGACCTGAGCTAAAATCAAGAGTTCAACACTCAACCAACTGAGCCACACAGGGGTCCCATGGATTCTAGATCTATTAATCACCACAACTGTTAATAGAAAATTGGGTAATTGGGGCACCTGGGTGGCTCAGTCAGTTAAGTGTTTGACTCTCGGTTTCAGCTCAGATCATGATCTCATAGTTCGTGGGATCGATCCATGTGTTGGGCTCTGTGCTGACAGCACGGAGCCTGCTTGGTTTCTCTCTCTCTCTCTTCCTCTTCACTGCTTATGTGCTTGCTCTCTCTCTCTCTCTCTCTCAAAATAAATAAACTTCATTATTTTTTTAAAAGAACATTGGGTAATTGAGTGGCCCTGATATTATGGACAAAGACTGACACATAAAAATATCAGTGAGATAGTTGGCTTCAGGTATGGCCTGTCTTTGCTTGATGGAAAAGTCTAGAAATAAAGGAGGAATACACTTTGTTGCTCTAGGGTACATTCCTTTGTTACCAAAGATGAAGGCAGGTGTGTTCTCTCTGTGATACGAGGTGGAGGAAAACATTTCACCCTTTCATCTAATACCTACTTGCTGTGTGGCAGACACACTCTCCTAACAGCGATATCACAGGGAACAGAAAGACACAAACCCTGGACTTACTGAGCTCATAGTCAAGCAGTAAAGATGGTGGTAAGCAAATAATTACACATAAAAATGCCGATACCACAGTTATGAAAGCCAATATATGCTACAAGGAATCCTTCCCAGGAAAGAGAAGTTAGGAGAAGGTTTGCTGAATAAATGGCTTCTTGGCTGAGACTTGAAACATGAGTAGGGGTTGGCGAGGTAATGGGGGAGGGGAAGAGTGTTCTGGGTAGGTGGAACACCGTGTCCAAGGTCACCACTGCAGGAGGGAAATAAGAGGATGAATGGTATAAAATGAGGCTGAAGAGGAGGTAGGCAGGGGCAGCTCAAAATAAGGATTTTGGTTTTGATTAGCAAAGGAAAGGGGAGCTACTGGGGACGTTTCAGCAGGGAAATAACATGATGAGATTTGTATTTCAAGATTATTTTGGCCAATGTCAAATGATAATAGCTTGGAAGAAGGGATAGCACTTAGGAGACTTTTGCAGTAGCGTGGGGGGCAGAAGCGGGGGTTGCTGGTGATGAATTGATGAGAATAGCCTCAAATGGTAAGAGGTGGATGAATTCTAGATATACATGGGAAGCAGCAAAAATACTTGGAGGAAGGGAGATCAGGTCGGACTATAGGTTATTGAGAGTCTATAATCCTTGACGTTGTTTCTGTATAACAAATTGTTTTCTGTCACTGTTCTGTTTGCCAATTGTTAAAATCTGTGCATTTATTCTCCATATTATTATGAGCCTCCTGGAGGAATAAAAAATGACTTCAAATAAAAAGTAGTTAAATTTGATCTCAGAGCGCATAAATACTCTAGTAAACAACTGTAAGAAGGGAAACATAAGCTATTTATGTCTTAATTATTAGTCTATTAATATGATTGATTTCAAAAGAAGAGTATCTTAAATGTTCAGATAAATATATTAGGGATTGGTGGACAGAAGGAGAAGAGTACTGAACTAGGGGGGTGGGAACCCAACTGTTCTGCTTCTCTCACTAGTTGGTTGTAATGACTTGAGTAAATCATTAGTCTTTCTGGTTTTGCTCACTTCATCTCAGCCTACTTAAGTTTCTCCTAAAATCATAGTTTTTGACCTTCATCAGTCAAGCTCCCTGGGGGACTAGGTCTCTTCTGGCTCTGTGATGAGGAACACGAGTCCAGAGACGTCTGTGAGTTTATTGGAGGGTAATGGAGGGTAACAAAGGCGTGCTGGAGGTAGAGCCTAGGCCTTCCAACATTGAGCACCCCCCTGCCCGGACCTTCTCAACCACTGCTTCCAACCATGCCAGCCAGGCTGCCCTACCTTCCTCTGGGGGTGATTCTGCAGTAAGCTCACTAATGGAAAGCATTATTGCAAAAACACTAACTTTTTTACAGGTGAACTTTTAATGATCACAAATTACCATATTCTTTAATTTCAAAATATGCGGTTGCAGTTGTTGAAAAATCCTCTTTATATTTAGCTCGGATTGTCCACACGCCATACCTGTGGATGAAAAATATTTAAAATTATAGACATCATCAAATAACTTTAATATGCCCAAAAGAAATCTAATTGATTCGTGTTTTAAAGAGAAAGTAAGTAGAGATGTATTCAGTGTCAGTAATATATTTTATTTGCTTAGTAATTAGTATCTTCATATATTTTTATTTTTTGGGGTATTTTGACTTCAGGCTTTGGTTTGAAGAGCTTATGAAACTTGAGGCTTAACTTAATTAATCTGGACAATAAATACACTAACATAATACTAAAATCCACACCATAGTAGGACAATGTCTCTAGAAACATATAACAAGTTGAGCTTATCCAGATTATACAACTCCTACCTCACTAAAAGAAGTTATGGGTAGAGACAAAGCATGGTTCATTTAAAGAGGAAAATGACCCGGGTTTATTAACAACTTCCATTTAAAAATATTCACTGAGCACCGGAGTAACGACTGGAGAAAAACGTGAACAAAACAGAAGAATTTCTGTCTTCATAGAGCTAACAATCCATGGGATTTCCAATTCCCATTTTCCCATTTACTAGTAAATTGGATTTGGGCAAGTTGCTTAATTTCCTTTATGAAATGAGAAAAATAGTGTTTATCTTGCATGTTGGTTATGCAATCAACATACTTAATACTGTGACTATCATCATCATCATCATCACCATTAATTTAGTGAATATTCGCCAAGTGCCTGTTATGTTTAAGTGCTAAAGACACAACAGTGGGCAAAACAAGACAAAATAAAAAGGCAAATAAATAAATGTAACATTGAGATAAGTGAACAAGAGACTAAAGAAGAAAGTGAGAGAAGGACTGTACTAGAGTGTGCATCCAGGAATAGCCTCTTTGAAAAGGGAGCATTTACTTTGTGTCCTAAAGGATGAGAAGAAGCCAGCCTTGTGAAGAGCAAGTTGAAGCACATTCCAAGCAGAGGGATCAACATCTACAAAGGTACTGGGGTAGCAAAGCAGTGATCACAAGAGGCTACCACGTCTGACATATAATCTGTCAAGGAGCAGATGGCACACAAGGAAGTTGTTGAGATAATAATAGCTATAAAATAAGAAGATCAATTCCGTGGCATAGAACATGTAATATTTCCAAGGAAGTATGCATTTAATTTTAATAAAAATTAAATCTCTAATTTCACTAAATTTTCTAGAAAACCTTCAGTGAATTAACTGCAAACAGCAAATTAACTGCAAACTTCCTTCCAGATGTCAGAAAAATGACCATAAGGAGATTTTGCTTTAAGGTTATATTTAGCCATTTATACATACACTTATTTGTCTTACTCTATTATAAGTTCCATGAAAGCAGGGAGTGTGAATTATTCATTTCCATTTTGTGTATTCACTCCGCATATGCTTTGCACATACCAGGAATATGTTCACTAAATATTTATTACATTGAATTCTGTTTAAACATTTCTTAAATCCATTTTTTAAATGTCTACTTATCTATTTTGAGAGAGAGAGAGAATGAGAATGAGCAGGAGAGAAGCAGAGAGAGAAAGAGAATCCCAAGCAGGCTCTGCACATGGGGCTTGAGCCCATGAACCTGAGATCATGACCTGAGCTGAAATCAAGAGTCAGATGCTTAATCTACTGAGCCACCTAGGCGCCCCCTTAAATCAGGCCCTCCCCCCAAAAAAAGAAAAGGAAAGGAAAAAAATGGCTCTAAGAACACTCTCCCTCTTGAGATCTACCTTCCAGTCATCCATACAGACAAAGACTAAAAGGACCAATATTTTTGTAACTCTCAGAGCAAGGCATGGGCCATTCCAGCCTTTTAGACTGACAACCTCTTAGATTCCTTGAAGGGTAGAGGGCTGATAGTTTTAATAAAAAGAAAAAGATCCTGGGGACCATTCTTGCCTCTTCTAAATTTTTATTTCTATAGATAGGAGGATTGATGAGAAGTACTGGGAGGTTTTTGTTTGCCAGAAACTAAACCTCACTTCTCATAAGATTTACAATTTTTTTCAAACTTACATTGTGTCCTTTTTGTTAAAAAAAATTTAGGGTCTTTCTGCTTTTTTATTATCTTTTTATTTTAATTCCAGGTAGCTTACACAGCGTTACATTAGTTTCAGTGTACAATATAGAGAGTCAACACTTTCATCCATCCCCCGGGGCTCATCACAAGAGCACTATTCTGCATAGCCTCCTTACTTCCACGCTTACACCCTTTGTTAGCACTAGGTGGCTCCATTTGACTGGTTATCTGCCTCACAACCACAAGCTCCAGATGTGCTTTTTAGAGAAAACGTATATTAACAAATACTTTAAAATACTTAGGATTGGACGGAATCTTGAAGTCAGGAAAAGAGATGATTCCAGTATAATCAAATTCTTCCACCATGTCCACTTCTGATCCTTCCGGATCCTTTGAACAAAAACAAACCACATAAGCCACATTAAAGAAATCAATTGGTTTATATTTAATCTTTGACTTACTGGAAATATTTACTAACGAATATCTATGTCTCCAAATTAAATATGAAGGAGGAACATCACTTAAATGTTGCGGAAGGCAAATATGGTCCATTTAAGCTCCCTCTTTTTAACCTCTCCTCCATGTCCTGCCACAGGGGGAGAGAGAAAGAGAGAGAGAGAGGAGAGGAAGGGGAAGGGGGAGGGAGGCAGGACAGAGAGAAAGAAAGAACAATAGAGAGACACAGAGAGAGAAAAGGTGGGAGAGAGAGAGACATACAGAGAGAGAGAGAGAGAGAGAGAGAAAGAGAGAGGGGGAAAAGGAAGGAGAGGGGGAGGGAGGGGGGGACAGAGAGAAAGAAAGAACAACAGAGAGACACAGAGAAAAGGTGGGGGAGAGAGAGAGAGAGAAGTTTATACTGGTGTTCAGGATATCCTAATCTCAATTATCTGAAAGAGACCCAACTTTCTATCGTACAACTAAAATAAAGAGGTGTAACATAGCCAATGTTATTACTAACCAAATGTGAACTTACGCGCTTTATAGGCACCACAGTCCAAATTCCGTATCTGTTCATTTGAAGTTTTCCAAAGCAAACATGCTATAAAATGCTTTTATTAGCAAGACATTTTTAGAATTGTGCCCTATGGACATTTTGAACTTGATTAAACACCTAACATGATTAATCAAACTTGAAAGTTTTCATAAAGCTTTCCCCATAAATCCCTTCTGTGTGTGGGTTTGAACATTACTGAAAGGAGGTTTTTTGTTTTTTTTTTTTTAACTTTCTTTGGACTACATGTAGAGGTTCATTTTGACCTTAATCCAGAAATTTACCACCATGTGCTGCTGTGACTGTGAAATTCATGGTCAGGATTTTAAGGTGATTTTTCCTCAAGTTACAAAGGTCTGTTCTGAACAAGAATCAGGATGGCGGCTAAATATCCTCTGGGCCAGTTTTCATGCCTGCGGGTGATCCCACACAGTGCTTCCATGATGATCTCTCTTGAGCCCTATTTTCAGGACCCTTCCTGTGTACTGATTCTCGGAGGCTCTGGGGTCAGATTCCTTAATCCGCTCCTTCTGGGGCAGCTCAAACGTAGGATGGCTGCCATCCAGTCTCCCTTGTACCAGAATTTTTCAGCACTGAAGCTTGATTGGGAGAAATAAAAATAAAAAGCATCTGCCCACATCCTCTAGTATTTTCGGATGGAAAAAGCACATTTGAGCTGACACTGCCTCTGCTCACTCTTCCCTTCCAGGCTCCCAATAGCCCTCAGCCAGTTTACTTGCGGTCTCATTTCTTAGTCCTTCCTGCTGTCATTGGAAAACTCATCCTATTTCCTACGCAGGAAGTTCTTCACTGCTTCTTACAAACCTGTGTCTATTCCTTTAATCGAAACCTATTCTATTCCAGAAAAGGATTGCATCAGCCCCCCCACCCCACCTCCATTTAGTCTTCCCTCTGATCTCATGCATCATTTGCCCTAATGTATAATTTGTTTGGTTTATACTCCAGTGTGGTTTTGTCCTGTAGTATCTACTCAGTAGGTATATCTATTCCTCAACTCAAATCTTGGGTTCCAGAGAAAAAGGCTCACAGTTTGAGGACAAGCCAGCCCATGCAGACCCATTATAAACTGGTAAATTCACATCAGCTTTCTGGTGGCTGTCAAGGCCACTCTTACTGGCTTCCTCTCCTCACCCTCATTCAGGAAGTCTGAGGGGCCTCTGTCTGCATTTCTTCTGCTGCTGAGATTTCTGCAGTCCAGTGTGGGGCTCCCTGCACACCCCTTCACTTCTCCTGTAGTGGTGCTCATGGCTACACACTTCCCTTCCATCAGTAAATCTGCAGGGGCTCCCTGCAATTTGCTACATGGACTCTTCAGCTTCCAGGTCTGGTTATTCAAGTCTCTGGTGCCCTATCCTAACTTTCAAATCTTATTGACCCTTCTCTTCTCGGGGATGCCTCTGCCCTGGAATCAGATTGCTTTCTTCCTGTCTGGTCTCATTCACCTCTGACTCTGCTCTCTGTTGCTCCTTTCTAGCAACCCGCTCACGTCTTCTCCACTGCTCTCAATTCTGCTCGTTGTGACAGGTCTAGTCGAAATCTCACTTCTTCCTTGACCCATCCTTGGTCTCCCTAATCTCTTTTCTGGACTACCAGGGTTTACAGTCTATATCAATAGTTATCAGCCACGGTCTTGGCACACTCTGATGGTTCACAAGTAATTCATTATAAAATAGCCAAAGGTTAAAGTTTGTTAAAGGTTTATGATTTCTGTAAGCTATAAAGCCTTCAGAGTTATCCCTGCACATCGCTCCTTTATCCTTGTGTTCTCGTAAGGTTTTCATCTTACAGGGTTTTTTTTAGTACGAGAAAAGGTGCTACAGCCTATAATGAAAGACCATGACTACTGTTAATAGGTGAGTGGTTATTTCCTCACAGTCGTCTTGTAGGGCTGTGACACACACTGGGTAAGACCGTGAGAGACACGTCTTCTGTTACACATGTCGTTGCTGATAAAGGGCTGGTAACTGCCTACCCTTACATATCTCATGGTTTAACACTATTTTTCACATGTGCTTGTATGTTACTAAACTCCAAGGTTTTTGTAAAATGTGTATTTATTTTGAGAGAGAAAGAGCAGAAGTTGGGGAGAGGCACAGAGAGAGTGAGAGAGAGAATCCCAGCCAGGCTCCCCGCTGCCAGCACAGAGCCCGACGCGGAGCTCGATGTCATGAACCCCCAGAGATCATGACCTGAGCTGAAATCCAGAGTTGAACGCTGAACTGACTGAGCCACCCAGGCGCCCCTAAACTCGAAGCTTCTTAAGTGTAAGTGGCCCAGATTATAATTCTTTATCTTGAATGGTACAAATAAAAAATCTCATATGTAATATTCAATTAATATTCAATCAATTCTTAGTGACTGATCGATGCTCTTTAAGAAAGAAATCATGAAGCATATATTTAAAGGGTTTAGCTCAAAATCACAACTTGCTGAAAGTTAATTTTCATGAGTTTTTTTGTATATATCTATTATTGAGGTGTAGACTTACAATGTTATACTGACAGAAGATGTTCAATAACCATTTACCAAACATTGAATGAGTTATGTGGGGTTAGGGCAGTTATAGAACAGCGTACCTAACCTTGAAAGTGACTTAAATTATTATTTAAATAAATAACATACTTACTATGTAAGTTAAGACAGTTTCTCTTTTGGCTGGCTTCAAGTCATCATTCAGTGAGTAAACTCTAACCTTCACTGTAAGAATAATTGATATTGTCAAAACCTCTGTTAAACACAAGGGTATTTTGATCTTTTTACAATAATCATCCTTAAAAGAGATGAGTATAATTTAAAAAAACTCAATCACAAAAATCAATACATAAAAATACATTTTTGAAGAAAGAAAAGGTAGTTTACAGACATATACATTACTGAAGATTATTTTCTTTTAAAGAGAATTCTCTTGGACTTCTTTAAAGAGCTACTTTGCCTAGTGATTGTAAAGTATGGGTCATTTTGTTTTTCCATAAAACTTTTTGGGAACACACATTAGGCCACTGTTTATCAAGAAGTTCATAGTAAATAAAAAAGAATTTCATAGTGATCTCTACCATATGGTTATATGGGAGTATAATATATTGTCATATTAGAGTTGAAGATTTTAGTGGGAAATTAGGTAGTTTGATTTCAACATTACACACTTTTGCACTTATAAAAACCAACAAGACCCCCAAAGTATCCCTTATTGTTGCTAAAGGCAGCTTTGAGTTGTTTGGTATTGTTAGATTCATTGAGCCAGATCCTACGATTGTTCTGTCATTGTTAAAAGTGTAATGGCAAGGGCTCAAGAACAATTAGTTTTCTTCATTTGTTTCCGGCAGTTAATAGATCCCTGCCTTTTAAACAAATGCATCCGCTTAGAATTGAGCTCTTATTGCCTGAGACCTGCTGATCTAGTTCCTTCCAATAGGACATATTGTAATTTCTCTGATGTTCATTTACTGATGCTCAAATGACTTCATGGCCAAAACCTTACCCACAAAATAAAGTTGAACTGGAGCCACAATTCTTTTAAAGGGTTAGTATTAGGCAAGGCTCTACATAAGAAGCCACATTAAGCTCTCTAAAATTGGTTTCAATAAAGTCAAAGCAAAATGTTCAGTAAATCTCCCCCCCCCCCACCATACACACTCTGCTGTCCCCCTTCCCCTCATCCCTCTCCCACTTTGTGTTCTCCTTCCTGTATTAGGGACACACCCAATTCAGCCTGAGTGTCACTGGGATGCTGTCAGATGTAGTATGTCCCATAAAGTTAAGAGCTCAGGCCCCTGGAGGCCCTGGAGGTCAAAACTTTGGTTTCACTCCCGGGGACGGCCACTTCCTAGTGTGTCTCGGGGTGGGAGACGGAATCCCTCTAAATCTTATTTCCTCCTCTGCGAAACAGAACTGCTAGTATCCGCTCTATAGCATTGTGAGGGCCAAATGAGACAAAGTTATTGCATAGCCTGGCGCATAGTAACTACTCAACAAATGCTTATTATTGTTATTTTGGTATTATTTCTACAATTGCTACTCACGTACTTTTTAACCTAGTTTGTGTCTAGATTAGAAAATTAATCTTGCCTTCATGGCAACAGGGTATCGGAGGCAAGATCAATAGAATTCTTTAGTACCAAAGATAATGGCTTATTCGGTTTTGGAAAAAAAAAACTGTACTGAAAGCCTTCTATGTGTACACACGATGCTAGACTTGGAGATAGACTTGGTGACAAATCAGACACGGAGTGCAGGAGAGAGCGAACATGTGATATCACAAATGCATGTGCGATCCAGGGTGGGAAGTTCTACGAAGACAGGGCCTGACTTTCCGAGAGTGCAGAGAGGGAGATGGGAAGCAGTCATAGAGGTCAGAGAAGGCCGGCTCCATGCAGGACAGGTAGGAACTGAGTAGGTGTTAATGAGGTAGGGGGCATGAATGCACCAGGCGGAGATACACAGGCCTTCATATGAGTGGGAACATAGTGTGAGAAAGCAGCTAGAAAGAGGTCAGTTTGACTGATTTTCAGAGATGAGGGGGAGCGTGGTGGGTGATAAGGCTGGAGGGGAAGGCAGGACATGCGCTGTATGGAAATGAAGGATTTTAGTTAATATTCTAAAGTCCTTAATCTACAAAGATGTAAGCCTTTAGCCTTCAAGATGCTTACACTAAAACTTCCTCAAGGATCTTCACATTAAATGTGTGGATCAAGACATTAGAGCTATAAATAACAAGATTTAATCCATTTTAAGAGAATTACTTTTCAGTAATTCTTTTTCTTCTGTGTAAATAAGGCTTTGTGCTCTTCCACAGATCAAATAGTAACGGAAATCACTTCCCTAGTGCTTACTCTGAGCTAGGCACTGTCTTAAGTGCTTTACCTGCATGAATTCACTTAACTCTCACCGCAATTCTGTGAGGTAAGTTCTATTATTATCTCTGTTCTACAGATAAGGAAAGTGGGCCTCAGAGAGACTGAGTAACATGTGCGGGGTCACAGAGCTCACAACAGCCCAAACCAGGGTTTAAACCCAGACAATCTGGCTCCACAGCGTCCAATCTTCTAAATTAGTCCTTTGATAAAGAGGACTTATATCAAAGATATGTTTGTTTCTAGGTGTGATTGTGTTTTAAAGGGCCCAAGCTTTACGGGCTCTGTGTACATAGGCAGTCCTCTTCTTGAGGTCAAGAGATGCTACTCAGCAGTCATTGGCTACCTTGCCAATGACAATCTGTCGAAGCTGACAGCAATATCCCACCCTTTCTAGGCCTTTCCTTTCGGAGCCTATCCGAACAGGTACTCCTGCCGCAGTGGTCATGGTTAGGCCTGTTCCTTCCTACGACTGTCATCATGAACATCAACCAACATTTAGCAAGTGTGCGCTGTGTGAACAGGGCTTCCCCAAACACTGGCTGGTCCTGCTTGCCATCCCGTGTCCTTCACCAATAATAGCATTATTAAAACGCCATAAACTCCCCCCTACATGTAGTTCTCTTATAAGTCCATCTCTGACATACTCGAAAGTTAATGATGGCAAGAGGGAGAGATGGAGGATTCAACCGACTGCAGACATGTGACCATATCTGGGTAGGATTTACACTTTTTTGAGTTTTACGTTTGCTTCACTGGGAATAAATCCAGTCATTCATTAGGCACAGAATTTTGACTGCTATCCTGCCCTTTTCCCCCACTAACAGAGGAGCCACTAATATGAAGTAATATTTCACTGGAAACTTTCTTAGGTAGAGTCCCTTAGAAAATTAATATTCATATATTTCTGCGATCTAATTTCTTCTTTGCTGCAACATCTCATTCCTACAATTGGATTTGTTTCCTGAATTTGAGGAAAAGCTCCAAAGTCAATGGGACTTTTTAAGAGTGAACCTGGCTCTGTAATAAATTATTTTCCCATTTCCAAAATTATATTTGCAATTACATTTTATACTTGTTTAATAAATAAGATATAACACAACATGTCACAATTTTTTAAAAAGTTTTTTTCTCCATGAAAATAACTAATGGGGCAGAGAATACAATGGTTCATTTTGCAATTTCCATATGAATTTAAAATTTATACTTAAATGGTTTATTCAGTAAATTCTATATAAATTTTAAATTAAAATGGTATTTATAAATGTAAAAGTCATTGGGAATTGAGACTCTTTTGATCAAGTTGGAAACTTGTCTTCACTTAATTTCAAGTGTTATAAAAATCTACAATATAATGTCAATCATCCCCTGACCCCCACCCTCAGAAGAAGCATCTTAAACCCTACCTGACTGTTGCGGAGTGTAAATAGGTTTGTCTGTATGAATGAAGAGAAATCCATTTTCGTAGGTTATCGGCACTTTTTTCGATCTTGAAAAATGCTTTGATACCACTTCCAAATACACATGTGATACTGGGTTCTGTCCTCCAGACAAATGTTTGGGTTGTATCTGTTAAAGAAAATGTTGATGGAACAGGGTATAATTTTTAGGTTATAAATGTCGATTTTCTGAGTCCTACTATCATCTCAATAGAACCAAAAAAATGGATATGAGTATTTAACCATTTAAAAAGTCATAGAGGAGTCAGAATACTGAATAAATTTTACCGGAAGCCTGTCACTGTCAAATGTCATAGACAAGATTTAGCTTTAAGCAATTAAACGTCTTTCGGTGTCCATGTTTCCTAACTTTTATATACATTTAGTAAAGCTGCTGCTACAGAAGCTTCTTAACAGCTCACTTCAGCAGCTCACTGGATTAGCCCATGCTCCCCACTCCCGGGACACTTTGTACTCTATCTCCATCCTTCTGCTCCCACTGGTTGACCTGCCTGGTTTCTCATTTAGTGTATGCAGTTGTAATTATTCACTTTACATATATTTGCATGATACACAAATATAATACATAAGGAGTAATAAAAGAAAGAAAAGTGTTTCTACGAAAACTCAGGCTTTGCAAACATGGGATAAAAGTTAATCCCCAAAACCAACAGCCATGGAATAAAATCTGTGAGAGTACTGTAAAGTCTGGAAGACAGAAAAAACCTATAACGACTCTGCACTCAGATTGCTTTTCAAGTATCTTTAGGTTCTTTCTCTGCTTTAAAGAAACAGAAACTGTAAACAAGGATGATTTGTTAAAGTTGCAATGCATAATAAATAAGATTTGACACTCCAACCATGGCACCCATGTTTAAAGAAAAGACCTTGGCACAACATCAATTGGCAAAGATACATTATAATGTAAAATTAAATGCAGAAGATATGCATCAAGTTTTATGATTGCCCGCTTAGTCTACTCTTTCAATGAACTAAGTCTGCATGAGTCACGAGCACTTTCTGTGACAATGTAAATATTCAATATCTACATTGTCCAACATGGTAGCCGTCAGTCACATGTGGCTTTTTGAGCACTTGGAATGTGTTTATTGTGACTGATGAACTGAATTTTTTATTGTAGCTAAATTTGATTGATTCAAATTTAAAGGTAACAGCTACACATGTGTGGCCAGTGACATCAGATAAGAGTGTCTACTGAAATTAATTGGGAAATTAATTTTAATTCTTAATAAACCTAGTAAGAGTAAGTATTTACAATATTAGAGGATTTGCAATCAAAAACATTAATGAGTGGCACCTGGGTGGCTCAGTTAGTTAAGCATCCAACTTTGGCTCAGGTCATGATCTCATGGTTTGTGGGTTCAAGCCCTGCATCAGGCTCGATGCTGATAGCTCAGAGCCTGGAGCCTGCTTCAGATTCTGTGTCTTCCACTCTCTCTGCCCCTCCCCAGCTCGCACTCTGTCTTCTTCTCTCTTTCTCTCTCTCAAAAATAAATAAAGTTAAAAAATTTTTTTAAAAGAACACTAATGAAAAAATTCCCACATTTGGTTATAATTAATTTAGATCAGTGTTTCTCAAACTTGGGTAATAAACAGACCCCATTTAAAAAAATAAAATGTCCTGGAGGACTCTCAGTGCTGACTTTTAATTAGTAATAATATAATAAAAATGTATTTTTATTACAATGTTACTTAAATATGTAAAACCTCAGACTAGGTGTAATCTTCTTATCCTTATGAGTTTTATATAATTATAAAATCAAAACAAATTTACAGAATAAATTCAAAATATTAAATATCAGTATAATTCTCATCTTAAGCTCTTTTTTATTTTTATTTTTTAAAGATTTTACTTATTTTTAAGTAATCTCTACACCCAGTGTGGGGCTTGAACTCACAACCCTGAGATCACGAGTGCACACTCTACCAACTGAGCCAGCCAGGCACCCCTCTAGTCTTAAGCTCTTTTAAAATTTCAAATTTAATTATTTTTTAAAGAGCTCACTTTAAAGAAACGCCAGTCTAAATGCACCTTCCACATCTGGTTGTCTTTGATTTTCTGGTTGTTTATTTTTGAATTTATATCAGAATTTAAAACAATATTTTGAGTATGAAGTAATTTTTAGTTAGAATTTTAAATAAGAAATGGTTGCAAACACTACTCTAACCAAAGTACACTACAATATCTTAATTGAAGGAAAAGTTATTTGATCCAGAATGTTCTTTGTATTAACTACAGTTTATCAATGAGAGTTGTTCACTTTAGTAACCAATAATTATATTAGTTTTGGAAGCTATAATTGCAGAATATTGGAGTTCAAGCTAACAAATGTTCAATGTCATCCTTGGGGTTTTTGTTACAGATCAAGAAACATATTCATATTTTCGAATTCCCTTGTATTGATAATTTTCACAGTTATCAAGAATTTTCACTTCATTTTCAAATATTTTTGCATTCGTACAATTTTATTTTCCAATACGATCATTACAATTTACATGTGTTGCTCAAAAAGCAGACACAACTCTTCAATTTAGAATTTTCTGTTTCATCTATATTATCAGGGGTGACTGACATCATTGCATAATTACACAGTGCTGAGTGATAATAAATGGCCAAATCTCTACGTTATCAACATTCAAAGTTGGCATGCATTTTGTAGAGAATATTCTGTATGTACAAAGAAAACGAAGAATAAATACATACTGTTAAGAGTGCAGAGTTTTGGAATTTATTTTCTGTGGATAAAGTAACATAGCTTGAAGAGTAACTAAATTTTTTATCAGGATAACTTTTAAGAGAGATTGTTGCATCAAATGCTTCGGTGTATCCATAAACTTGAATTACAACATTTTCAGATGCTCCAACACGGAACATTTTTGGTGCTGAAATGACATATCTGTTGAAACAGGGAAAGAGAAGGGCCGATATCTTTAGATGATTGCATTTTGTTTTATATCTAATTTTTTCATCTCACTTGAGAAGTTCAGATAGGCACATTTTCTCAAAAGTGATATTTTTAAATCAAAGTTTATGAGTGATCTATGATAATTTCAGCATAGTTTCCAAGAAGACTTGAGAAACAGAGCTGGAGACGTAGCTAACATTTAGAAAGGTACTAATAACACTTTCCCTGAGCTACTGAAGCAAAGAGGCTTGTAATGCTGTTGACTGGAATATGTACCTACAATCAATGTATTTGCTCAATGAAGAAAAAATGCAACAAAGGCACCAGGGATTGAATTCCAGTCTGTCATCTACTGGTTGAATGACCACGGAAAATCACCAACCCTTTCTAAGACCAAAATAATCTACCTGTGAAAATATCACCTTCTTTACCAGCTTGCAGTAAGGATGAAATGAGACTATGTATATGAAAACACTAGCATGCTTAGCTCTCAATAAAGGGTAAGTTTCATTTATTTCACTAAATGAGTTAAAAGGAATATTAGAAGTATTGTGTGATACTGAGTGGATAAAGAAAAGGATGAAACAAAGGTGAGCTGGGGGAATGCTTTTAGAAATGGAAGTAATGATGGAGGTCTTTGAATAATAGTAACAATCATACAATGGTAATTTATGAGAGGCTGTATAATGATGTAGATGTAGATACTGGTATTATTTCTATTTTACAAGTAAAAAGAGGATAATTTGTTGAAAATCACATGGCTTATCAATGAATCAGGCAAAACTTTATATTCAGGTGTTTCTCTTAGTCATTAGGTATATAACTGAGGTCAAGTTTATAAGTTATGCTCACAACCATAAGCTATTCCCGGTTTTGTTTTTCACGTGGTTTATACAAGATTGGAAATGAGTCTATATAAGTTTCTAAAATAAATTTTTAAATGTGTGTATTTTCATTGTTTTTTTAAAAGAACACTTACAAATATAAACTAGGTTATTACTTATATTTCACGAAAGTGGCTAATTTGAATAGTGAGAGGCATGTGTGCTATTACATAGGAAAAGAGAAGTGTGCTTCAACCCAAAAGGTCATAGTGACTGACTAATTCACGTGGCCAATCAGGCCTGGAGGCCGCCTACCAGGGCATCTGGCAGAATTACTGCAGCCTCCTGTCAACAATAAGTCAGAAAGTCTTTAGTAGCAATGAAATTAATTTGGAAGCAATTAAGTCCTTTTAAAGCATCTGGCAGTCTCCTACATGACAACTAATTTGAAATCTCTTACAGACAAATTGAAAAAGAGGGAAAAGATCTCCAGATTTCCAACCATCATCTGAATTCCTCATACGCTTACCCAGGAACAGTAGAAAATGAGAAAAGTTAAGCTTTGCTGACAATAAGGTACATTTCCTGAATTCTGTGGTAGGTACTGTTTTAACAACTAGATAGGTAGATAGGTAGATAGATAAACTCCGTGTGCTGCTACAACCACTCTGTGAGCAAGGTGTTATTATTACTCCCATTTTACAGATGAAGAAACTGATCATTTACTTGCCCAAGGTCACACAGTTAAGTTACAAAATTAGGAACTGAATCAAAGTAGTCTGTTTCCTGAGTTAACAATTTCAATTGCTATACTAAACTGGATTTAGCAAGAGTTTTGCAATCTGAAAAATCTAGGGGAAAAGAGCTGTTTTAATTTCAGCATTCCTATAAGTTTTATTTTTCAGTTTAATATTGTTTTAATTTTGAATTGTCTATGTGGTGGTGGTGATGGTGATAAAACAAAGTATTTAGAAGTCCCTAAAAGATGTCTTTGGAGTCATCCTTCATAGAGATTGTCTTTATTGGTTTATCAAAGTACCACAATCTATTCACACACACAAAAATCATACTTAATATATATATATACTTTTATTATATATATACTTTTATTATTTTCTTTCAATAGTTTAAGAAGACCAGGACAGGGGCGCCTGGGTGCCTCAGCTGGTTAAGCGTCTGAGTCTTGGTTTTGGTTCAGGTCATGATCTCACAGTTTGTGAGTTCGAGCCCTGCACCGGGCTCCTCACTGACAGTGCAGTGCCTGCTTGGAATTCTCTCTTTCCCTGCCCCTCCCCCATGTACTCTCTCTGTCTCTCTCAAAATAAATAAATTAAAAATATTAAAAAGAAAAGAGGATCAGGCCACTGAGCTTGCAGAGAGGGAAAAATAGAACTTTGGACTCTACCTGGAATGTTCTTTCTCCAGATATTTGCATAATTTGCTTTCCCTCACTTCCTACAACTTTGGGGTAATGCCCCATCATTTCCTTAACATCTGACTCTATTTTTTCTTCCTTGTACTGCTAATCACCAAATATTATTCATTCACTTGTCCATTCACCCATCATTATTTCATTCTCCCACTAGAATACAAGCTTTATACCACCTACTACCTATCACATGGTAGGTGCTCAATAAATTTTTGTTAAACCAATCAATCAAATTAATTAAATAGTTTGCTATGGTGTAAAGGGTACACTGTCACTTTTTCAGAGAAAGAGAGGAGATGCTTATTAAGGCCAGTATGATATAGTAGAAAGAATTCAGAATCATGAGACCCAGCTTCTAGTACTAATTCTACTACTAATTTGAAGTCACTTAATCTCAACCTCTCTGAACTTCTGCCACTTGTCTCTCAAAAAAGGAATATATAAAAACTACCTAGGGAATTGGGTGATTGTGGCCACGCAAGAAAATCAAATAGGGGTGAGAGAGTGTTGTAAATTTATGACACCCTGAGTATATATTTATGTTTATATTTTTAATATTTATGTATATATTTATGACAAAATTTAAAAAGTCAAAGTGGTTAAAAAATAATCCTTAATACAAGCCCTGCTTTTGTCTCCTTCTAGCAGCATGGTCTTGGGCAAGTCACCTTCCCCTCAGTCTGGATTTATCCTTATATGTGAAATAAGTAGGTTCAATTAGACACTCTCCAGTCCCTTTTCAGTAAGAAAATGCTATTTCTAGATACAAAAATCAGTATTTTTATTTATCTATTTTGAGAGAGGGAGCGAGAGTGAGCATGAGCAGGAGAGGGACAGAGAGAGGGAGACAGAATCCCGAGCAGGCTCCACACTGTCAGTGGAGAGCCCTACCCATTACCTGAATTGAAATCAAGAGCCACCCAGGTGCCCCCAAAATCAGTATTTTTTTTAACGTTTATTTTTTTGAGAGACAGAGCAAGACAGCATGAGTGGGGGAGGGGCAAAGAGAGCGGGGGGAGGGGGGTATGAGGGACACAGAATCAGATGCAGCCTCCATGGTTAAGCTTTTAGCACAGAGCCCAACACAGAACTTGAATCCAAGAACAGTGAGATCGGAGCTGAAGTCAGATGCTTTACCAACTGAGCCACCCAGGCGCCCCAAAATCAGTATTTTTAAGACATACTTTGAAATGCATAACATTTCTATAATAACACCAAAATTTGTGAAGAATTAATTCATAAATTCAGAAATAATTGCAATAGTTTTTCAAATCACAGTATTAGCATCTACCCCAAAGAAACATGTGCTTTACTGTGTAAAATAAGTACATGGAACATACAAGGAAAATTATGAACCAAATAGAAATAAGCAATCAATGGCAAGAAAGATTATTATCTTGATTTTCTGCTCTTCTAAAGAGGAATTCAAATAATCACTTATGTAGATTTTTTAAAAATAACAATCCCATAAAGCTGCTGTGTTTTAAGCTACTCATCAAATCAAAATGTTTCCATGACTTTCTCATTCAGAGATGAGACTACTCACCAGGTGCTCTAGGAAGTAGAAAGTTATTTTCAAATTAACACCATCTATTGAATTTATATTTCACTCATCACAACTTGATAAATGAAGATGGGTTCTTTTACTTACGTTTGCTCCTGTCCCCAACTTTTACCCAAGAAGATTAAAAAAACAAGTATGCCCCAAAGGCCCATGGCTGGAGGTATCAGTAAACCATGGATATAACCTTCTTGAAGTCACTCTCCTTTTAAATAAACTGAGCTTGAAGAATTTGGGTAAGTTAGCTTACTAGTTAATTATTAATGTCAGAAAGAGGAACTTATAAGTAGGAAAACTAAAATCAGAACTGGAACACCCTTTAATGTCCAGATGTTAAGGCAGGAGATATTTTAGAAAGGGATTTACACCTAGAGATGTGTTTTGACTAATACAAATAAGGAGATTCTAAGATGGGAATTTGGCAGTAAAATGAATGGCTCAGAGCTAGAAGCCAGTAGGTCTCATGGCCTTTGGCCCTGTCCCTCTTGACCAGGACACCTGCTCTGAAGTGGTATCAATCTGCGAGCATGCTTCTGATAAATCCATCTGCTGTGATACTGACGGAGACCCATTCGGATTCAGTTTCACAATGAGATGATTTTAGGATGGGTCTAGTTTAGACAAGGTCATGAAGTAGTCTTTCTAGAAAACTCCTGAGTAGTAGTGTCATTGACCCTGGAAATGACCTAAGGATAAGATGGATCTGTAAAGAAGCTCTATGGAATTGTTCCTTGGTCTGTCCCAGTCTAGAGAAGATGTTGAACGTTAGGTAGAGGAAAGATTGTGCTGGGCAATGAAAGTGCCATGCGGGTGGGGAAAAAAAAGAAAGTGCCATGCTGAGGACACTGGCATCATTTTCTAGGAGATAATCCATCAAATACTTTTATATTTAGCAGGGAAGAGATATCCTCCAATATCTATTAATTCATATGACACAAGTTCTAAATCTGCATTCATTCAGATGCAGAATATCTTCTTTAAAAAATAAACTCATGTTTATACCTTTCAAGGAAGATTTTAATAATTTTAATATAAGAGCTGAAGAAAAACAAATCTTCCTATAACAGACAAGTCTAGTAACTTAGAATGAAATAAAATTTTGTCTTTGAGATTTGTATGTTTTATGTTTGCTAAAACAATTTTATGCACAATCTTCCTTTTATTTATACTCATCTATCTTAGTACCCAATAGGCACTGTATTCTAAAGTAACAAAACCAATTTCTCTAGACATTTTTCAATCATTCAGATGTTTTAGGGTCACATTGGCACTCCTTGCTTTGAATTAATAAGGTTTTAGCCTTACCAACACTTTAGTACTAAACTCATTAGGAAAAAGTCACACAAAGGAAAATTTGATATACAAATTTCACCAATGAGATTTCTTGCATGTGTTATTGAGATGATTTAACAAATCTGCCTTGGTTGTCTGACAATCTAACCCATTTATTTCAAAAGGGAATCTGTGAAATGATTAAACTGGGTTACGAAAGAGGAGTCAAGTTAAAACAAACAAAGTCCTTTGCCATCATTTTCGGGAAAAGATACTTAGGAGAGAAAGCAAGAATACTCAAATCATCGTAGATATCTGTGCACAAGGATGTTTGTTTTGTAGAGTCAAATATCATTTGCAATCCACTGGCATGTTTCTGTGAAAAAAAACATTTTTAAAAACAATGGATCTCAGAGGTCCAACCAGAATTCAAAAAACAAAATTCAATCCACGGATATTTCAAGTGTGTTGAAAATTTTTAACTGCCTTTTAAACATAGCTAAGAGATGGATTCTTCTTCACATTTTTAAAATGTTGACTTTGGGGGTGGGGGTGAGTTTTTGGCTTTTATACAAATATGCATCTCTACAAGAGGAGAACCAAGTCTGGCACAAACTTGGCTGGTCATCTGACCTTCCTGCTAACGCCATGTTGATCTACCCTCAGGACGGAGCTCACATGACTTCACTTAGTTCACAAGGCCCCTCCTGACCTGGGTCCTACTTGATTCTTCAGCCTTAATGTTCCCCTTCTTTTTAGCCAAATAGCTCAGTTACTTATTATTATTTTCTGAAGTCACCATGACCTGAAGGTGTCCCTGCCAGCTAAATAGTCAGTCAGTCAAATACTATCACTATTATTTTAACCTATTTATATCCTCAATTTGGTGTGTCATCAGAAATATGGGATGTGTATGGGTTACTGTTACCAGCACTACATAACACAGCCCACTCAGTCTGTTTATAACGGCAGCGGGAGAGGGAGTATTTGGGTACAAACGACATCTAATTGGGAACCTTACATATAAATATCTCTCATTGGTCACTTGTCTTCATATGTATCTAACTGGATTTAAAAAATGTTTTTAACATTTATTCACTTTTGAGAGACAGAGAGAGTTAGGTGTGAGCAGGGGAGGGAAAGAGAGAGGGAGACACAGAATCTGAAACAGGCTCCAGGCTTTGAGCTGTCAGCACAGGGCTCAACATGGGGCTCGAACTCACGGACTGAGAGATCATGACCTGAGCTGAAGTTAGATGCTTAACCAACTGAGCCACCCAGGGGCCCCTGTTTAACTGGATTTTTAAAAGTTTATTTATTTTGAAAAAGAGAGAGAGTGGGCATGAGCGGGGAAGGGGCAGAGAGAAAGAGAGAGGAAGAGAGAATTCCAAGCAAGCTCTGCACTGTCCACTCAGAGCCAGATGCGGGGCTCAAACTTATAAGCCCTGAGATCATGACCTGAGCTGAAACCAAGAGCTGGGCACTCAACTGACTGAGCCATCCAGGTGCTCCTATTTCAATGGATTTAAAAAAGAAAAAAAAAAACATTGGGCTACAATAGTTTACTGTGGCTTGCCAAAAAAATCCCCATGTGTAAAATAGTGGGACTAGAGGTGCTCCAGGAAAAATACAGTGGGGTGAGCCAGCTGTCTGCCTGTCTCTTCTGTGTGCACCCCCAGGTGGCCCTTGAGGAGGCTCAATGGGAACCCTGAGGTCCCCGGACACGGTTTAAAAATCGACCTGAAGTACCAAGAACCTCTTCTAAGCGTTCTTGCCTCACTTGGGCCATTCCTGTTACTTCTACCAACATCCCCAACTCCAGCTTGAAATTAGTTTTTCAGTTGATCAGGCCAAAGGAGAAACTAATCCCTTTTTATCTTGTGCCCAAGAGCCACTGCTTTAGCTGCAAATTAAAATTCCTTTCCCAACTGACGTGGGCTGTCAACACCAAGTCCTCTGTAAGTCCCTTGTTCCCTCACAATCCTGTACTTGTATCCTACAGCCCAAACCCCAGTATCCCGACATCGCTCCGGAAAACTTGCACACATTTGCCCAAAGAGACTAGTACAGGAATGTTCTTTGTAGCATTCTTTGTAATAGCAAAATTTGGCAGCAACCTAGAACAACAGAAAAATGGTAAATACACTGCTGTATTTTCATGCAGTGGAAAGCAATGTTGGCTGATAAAATCAACCTGCAAAATGACACAAAGACCCTAATGACGTGAACATAAATTTTAAAAATGCAAAGCAATGTTATGGTCTATAGACATTTACATCAGTAGTAATAATATAAACATGACTGTGAAAGATAAATACTACATCAGAATAAACAGTTTTGTCTGGGAAGGGAAGGAGAATTGGGGAAGGGGGAGGCAAAAGGTACATAGAATGCTTCCACTGTGTCCACTACCTTTTGTTTTCTTCTTCTTTTTCTTTTTTCTTTTTTTTTGGTTTTTACACATATACTTTATTTTTTTATTTTTTATTTATTTATTTTTAAATAGTTTATTGTCAAATTGGTTTCCATATAACACCCAGTGCTCTTCCCCACAAGTGCCCTCCTCCATCACCACCACCTCTTTCCCCCCTCCCCCTCCCCCTTCAACCTTCGATTCCTTTTCAGCATTCAATAGTCTCTCAAGGTTTTGCGTCCCTCTCTCTCCCCAATTCTCTTTCCCCCTTCCCCTCCCATGATCCTCCATTAGGTTTCTCCAGTTAGACCTATGAGGGCAAACATATGGTATCTGTCCTTCTCCGCCTGACTTATTTCGCTTAGCATGACACCCTCAAGGTCCATCCACTTTGCTACAAATGGCCAGATTTCATTCTTTCTCATTGCCATGTAGTATTCCATTGTGTATATATCACATCTTCTTGATCCATTCATCAGGTGATGGACATTTAGGCTCTTTCCATGATTTGGCTATTGTTGACAGTGTTGCTATGAACATTGGGGTACATGTGCCCCTATGCATCAGCACTTCTGTATCCCTTGGTAAATCCCTAGCAGTGTTATTGCTGGGTCATAGGGGAGTTCTACTGATAGTTTTTTGAGGAGCTTCCACACTGTTTTCCAGAGCGGCTGCACCAGTTTACATTCCCACCAACAGTGTAGGAGGGTGCCCATTTCTCCACACCCTCGCCAGCATCTATAGTCTTCCATGCTCATGGATCAGAAGAATGAACACTGTGAAAATGTCATTATTACCCAAAGCAATCTACACATTCAATGCAATCCCCATCAAAATTGCACCAACATTCTTCTCAAAGCTAGAACAAACTATCCTCAAATTCGTATGGAACCACAAAAGACCCCAAATAGCCAAAGTCATATTGAAGAAGAAAACCAAAACGGGAGGCATCACAATCCCAGACTTTAGCCTCTACTACAAAGCTGTCATCATCAAGACAGTATGGTATTGGCACAAAAACAGACACATAGACCAATGGAATAGAATAGAGAACCCAGAACTGGGCCCACAAATGTACGGCCAATTAATTTTTGACAAAGCAGGAAAGAGTATCTGAT